>VYZU01001921.1:62901-87009 GCA_013401355.1 Ceyx cyanopectus | reverse complement strand
TTATATATATATATATATATAAATATATATAATCTACAGCAGAAGTGTCCTACCTAGTTCAGTGTTGTGTTTGAAAATTGCATCTTAAGGGTAAATATTTGATAACCTTGATGGTATTTCAAAATGTTATTTTGTTGTAAACTCAATTTAGATCTCATATTGCTGCTGATTTCAGTTGGAAATCAGGTGCAGCCCTATAATAAAATTTCTTATTACAAGGTTTTGTACTTTTACATTTGAAAGTAAACTTTTTTTCTACTTTGCTGTGGATGTAGTTGTGCTGTGTAGGGTGCAATTTGTCTGTACTACCAGGCACCCTTATTTTTTACCATAGTTTGTGGATGGACCAAACATAATAATCCTCATGAAATTTAAGCATTCCACATGCCAGTAAACTTCTAAATGGGTTGGCTTTTCCATCATTTCTAAAGATTATCTACAATTAAATTTTTGTCTGACATGGCATTTAAAAACTAGGGCTGTGGGGCCTGTTGTTCCCAGGGAAATAAATAATATAGAGGCTCTGGCAGTAAAATACATGGTCTGGATTTTACTCTTAATTACTTCAAGTTCTATTTAGAAACTAATTAAAAGTTAAGGTCAGGTAGTTGTTATATCTTAGTTACTACTTTGTTAGCACCTTCAAATGAGGAGAAATGAATGGAGCAGAACAACAGTTCTAAAGCTCTATAGTGTTGCAGTAGTAATAGTTTTAAAAGATAATGAACATATAAAATGTAATTGTGGCTGTGAAAACACAGATAGCTTCAGTGCAAGGTAGCTGCATATACTGGTACAGGTGCTGCAGCTCATGTACTTGGTTCATCTGTAGGAGTTTCTTTAAGAAGGAAAAAAAACCCTGGTAATAAATCTGATCACCAGCAGACTGAATTATTTCCTTATGTTATTTTCCCACATACTCATTTTCCTGTGGATTGTGAAGGTTTTGCTAGAACCTTAAATAATTAAGGCAAGGAGGTTTGAACCCAGAGTGATGTCTTTATTTTCTTGGGGCTCTTGACTTGCAGTTTACATGGGTCTATCCAGAAATACCCATACACTGTTGTACATAAGTCAGTGGTACTTATTTACTAGATGAAAGGCATGGTCTTTTCTTTACTATCTTCTCTGAAATTGAATCCACTCCTCAAAATTTGGTAGTTAAAAATACATAAAACTACAGCATTTTCCAGGTTTTGTAATATTTCTTTAGGCTAAGAATCAGATACTAGTGTAGATATTAATTACTTCTTTCTAAGTATTGGTGTGTAGTTTTCCCAGATGGTACCCTCACAATTATAATTGTGTTTTGCTGTCTTTGCTGCTGAATATATGAAAAGACAATAGGTCCTCTAAATTTGTTCTGTGAAGTTGTTTGGTTTTGGGTTTGTTTGTTTGTTTTTTCTAGAAAATGCTGTAAGAAATGTCATCACTCCTTCCACTACACTAATTTTCTAACTCCTGAAATAAATTGCCAATTCTGCCAGTCTGGTGTTTTCTGTGAAATGAGAAATTATTTTGATTATGAAAATAACTTTGAATAATCACACAAATTATTTTTCCTTTAATAGTGTAATGCAGATCTATAGATCTGTAGTTCACAGTCATTTTCCCCATGTAATTCAGGATTTTTCCAGAAACAATATTTGTGAAACCACAGCTGACCTCTAGGTTTTGTTCAAATAGTAGCTGTACTGTTTTCACAAATATTCTGCCTTTTGTAAAAAAGTTTCTTTTGGGAATGCAATGAGCTTATTCCTTGAAGTTTTGGGGCTTTTTTTTCTTTATTCTAACTCACCTCAAGAAGTTTTGTTCCTTACAGATGTTGGGACTGGCACAGGGGTGTTTTGATCGCACAATTCCCTATACAAAGGAGAGAGTCCAGTTTGGGAAAAACATCTTTGATTTCCAGGTACTTTCTTAATGAACACATGGCAGGTTTCCTCCCAGAGAAAGAAGTCAGATGTCAGTAGATGCAGTCAGCAAAATGAGTCACCTGACTTGTATAATTTGTGCTCCACCTTATCTCATGTCTCTACTTCTCAATATTTGAGAAGAATTCTTCAAAATCATTTCAGATGAGCATTCATCTACCATGTAAAATACACACTCAGTGCTCTGTGCCCTTGCAAGTACTATATAAACCATTACCAACTCCAAACCAGTAACAAAACTCATTTTCCTTGATTGTATATTCACTGCCTTTGAAAAGAATCCACGTGGAAGTCCTTTCTCTTATGATTTTAATATCACAGTATGTTGAATGTGTTCCAGTTTTTATTCCCTTTCATGAGGTGTAGGGAAAGGCCTTTTTCTTGAGACACTAGGAATTAGAAAAAGATGAGGGACACTGATTGAATTATTAGATTTCCTGCGTCACACGAAGACATTTAGTTTTCATGATTATATCTGTTTCCTAAACTGAAAAAAGACTCTTTGTTGCAAAAATTTTATATAGGTTAATAAGGAAGATATATAATTGTAATTACTGTAGTCATTTTCTTGTTAAAAGAAACCTATGTCTCGAAGAGAAGGAACATTAGTACTACTTCCAATTTATACAAATTTTAGGAAGTACCCGTGGGTCTCTAGGAAATTATTGGAATTGCATCTTTTGAATGGAAAATTGAATTTATCATTGCCAAATCATCTTGTTATTTTGACCTGCATATATAATTCTGCAAATTTTAGGGAGCAGTGTTAAAAGTTGTAACAAGATGAAAGATTTCATTGCGTTTCAGGAGCAAGTTAGGCAAGTATATGTTCATTTTCAATCATCATAATGTTTGGGTCTCAACTAAATCTGTTCTTCTGTAATACCTACCATTTAGAGGTGAGCTCCATTATATTTTTCCTTCTCTTTGAATCTGTTCATCAGGCACATTTTCTAGACTTCTGGGCTGCTCCTAACTCTTGCTCATGATTAAAGAACATGGGAAGAAGTGGTTGTCCCTTTGCTATTCCTCCACTTTATTTAAGAGGTGCTTTTCTCAGGTTCTTGCCAGTTCAGCTCTCAGCAACCCTGCTGTGCTGAGGAGAACATCAACATTTGGATGAATTCTTCCTTGATATTCATGGGTGCATGTAGGTTCACATTGAACCCTTCTGTCCACAAGAAGTCAAGAAGTTAGGCAAGAAGTTCCTCAGTGAATCCAAGAGGGAAGGAGAAAAAGGGAATGCAGTTCCTAAAATGTGACCTAGAGCTTTTCCAGCATGAATATCACAGATGCAGAGGTGTGCCGAATTCCTGCTCTGTCTGGATTTTCTATTTTAGACTGTAGCTATGCTCCTGGGTGAAAACAAGGGTTCTTCCTAGAAACTGAAGTGGAGTACTAGAAACTGGTTCTTCCTGACTTGCTGTGTGCTTGTTACAGGGGATGCAGCACCAGATAGCTCAGGTGGCCACACAGCTGGAGGCAGCCAGGTTGCTGACCTACAACGCGGCCCGTCTGGCTGAGACTGGCAGGCCCTTCATAAAGGAGGCCAGCATGGCCAAGTACTATGCTGCTGAGGTAACCTGCGCTTTCTTTATGCACTGGATTTATTTTGCTGCTCTTTACAAGTTGCTTGTGTTGCTGAATGTCTAACTTTAAAATCCTGCTTTGCTATCAAATCTGTGGATGTACGTTGACCTTGTTTCTCATTCTCAGACCTCTCTGGGCAGCCTGGGCCAGGCTCTGCCACCCTCAAAGTAGTTTTCCTTTTGTGTTCCAGTTTGTGACCATTGCCTCTCATCCTATCCCAGGGCACCACTGAACAGAGACTAGCCCCTTCTGCTTGACACCCAACCCTCAGATATTTCTAAACATTAATAGGATCCCCTCTCAGGCGCTTTTCTCTTCTCCAGTCTAAACAGCCCTAGGGCTCTCAGCCTTTCCTCAGCACAGAGATGTTCCTGTCCCTTCACCATCTTCATAAGTAGGCCACCAAAGAATGAACTGCTCACACCTCTAAACAAAAACCAAGCAACAACATTAAGAGATAGATTGAATTAGTATTTTCACTCGTGCAGAGAGAGTTCTTTTTCTCAGAAATCTCTTTTTGTGAGTAGAGAATTGGCCTGGTGAGGCTTCATTTGTGACCATTCCAACTCTGCTGGTCACAGGTGAGTCATAATGTGGTTTAAAACTGGATTGCTTCTGCCTCTTTGGATTTGCTGTCTTGCACACTGCTGCTGGGCTTTGTCCTAGTGCAGCATCTGAACTGTTGCAGTAACTGAGTTCTTGATGTACTCCAATTTAGAAAAATGTCATTTGTATTCTAAAATAATTTGCATTAATAAGATAAATAGAAAAATATCAGTCCTTCCTCTTCCCCATTATTCCAGTAACTGTTTCAATTGCTGTTTTGTTTGTAATTTAAATAGCTACAAAGATTAAAATTTCCTACCACCTGCAGGAAGTGGAATCCTGAAATTGTAACTGACTGTTTTTCATAGGTTGCAACCCTGACAACTAGTAAATGTATTGAATGGATGGGTGGTGTAGGATTCACAAAGAACTACCCAATAGAAAAGTACTATCGGGACTGCAAGATTGGTGAGTTACTTTCTTAACAAGTATTTCTTGTGGCATTAATAATATGAAGGTTTGGGGATGAAGGCTCTTTTCTTTAGGATATTTTTTCTTGGACACTGTAACCAAGACTGGCTCAAAGGCTCAGATGTAAGAAGGTCAACCTTAGGTTTACCTGTATATGTAAGGGTAATTTAAATGTCTAATTAGATGCCAATAAAATACAGACACACATGTTGTGTTCCATTCTATTAAGAAAATTCCAGTTAAAAAAATGGAAGATTCTTTCTTTGGCATTAAGGTCTGACTATATGTATTTTATTTTCAAGACTTTCTTGTTTACCAGTAAAATCCTTGGACCTAAGAATGTGACATTTCTAACAATATTACCCTTTCACTTTTATTGCTGATAGCATTTGTAAGTACTTGATTTTTGTTGGCTATTTAGGAGCTGGTTTTCAGGGTAATGTTTGTCACTGTACCAAGGAGAGGAGTGTTATAATTGTTTCAGGTAATAAAATATTCACATTTATGTAAATAATAATTCTGCTGCTAGAAGTTGCTCAGTGAAGCTTCCCTTCAGAATTGTAAATGTTCTAACTGGACTGTTGCAATAATATCTTGGTTTCTCTTCCTATGCTAACTGTGGTTATAATTTATTTTCTTCTGATTTCAGGTACAATATATGAAGGAACTTCAAATATCCAGTTGAGCACCATTGCAAAAAGCTTAGCACAGGAGTACTGAAACCATCTGGAAGATGGTTTCTTGAGGACATCTTGACTATTAACAGAAATTATTTCCCTGAACTTTCATTATGAATTATGTATTTATTTATTATTATAATTAATGTTAACCCTAACCCTATTCCACATTCAAATCCAAATCATGGGTTATAAGCATCCTCCTGCCTGAGACATTTCTAAACTAACACCTTGTCTGAAATTATTTTGTTGCCTTTAGTTATGCAAACCCAAAATATATATCCCCTTTGAGATTTCAAAGTGAAAACAAAAGAAGCCAAACCCTTTGCTTAGCCTGGTGTGAAAGGTTCTGTGAAGCCACTTGGGAGAAAGAGCTCTCCATGTGCAGCAGAAGGTTGCATGGAGTGAAGCTGCTGTTTGTTCCTGCTGCCCTGTATTAGCATGAGGTACAGGAGAGGTATGTGGAGACAGATCGAAGTGATGGTTTCCCCTCTCCCAGATGGAGTGATCTCTTTGGAGCTGCTGTAATTGAAGTAATTTTTATAGCAGCCCTTAGTGTGTTCTTAAGTGTATCTTGGTAATTAAGCCCTTCCAGCCCCAATTTGTAGTACTGAAAGATGGATAATATCTACCTCCCTTTCCAGCCTTCTCAGCTGTTAAGGGTTTTAATCTAAGAGGCTATTTATAGTTATCCTTTCATAAGAGGTTGAGTTGAAATCTTTGTGAAATGGGGTTAAAAAAGCTCTAGTAGTTCTGCAGAAAGACAGATATAAGCTGGGTAATAAGAGTGCTGTGATGCTACCTCACAGTGGCCTTTCCATGTTCAATGCATTTTACAAACTTCAGTCCCCAGAGCCTTCCTGGGGGTTAGGGAGGGACTGTTAATTTGCAGTGTAGAAAATTCACTCAAAGTTAGTGGTTCCCTAGCAAAATTTTTCTACTTTTCAGAGAGAGAAAGAGAGGGGAGGGTTGAGAAGTATTTGCTTTTTTTTTATCCCTCTGTTTACATGAAAATGCCTGGCATACAGTTAATTTTCTTCATATTCAAATCTATCTGGAGTTAATTTCTTAAAAGATCATAGAGTCATAGCACTGTTCTGGTTGGAAGAGACCTTCAAGATCAAGTACAATGGTTAACCCAGCACTGCCAGGGCACCATTAACTCATGGCCCTCAGCACCACAGCTGCACGGCTTGGAAACCCCTCCAGGGATCATGGGACTCCACCCCTGCCCTGAGCTTTCTGGGTCAGGACTTCACAACCCTTTTAGGGGAAGAAATTTTTCCTAATGTCCAAACTAAATCTCCCCTGGTGCAACTTGAAGCCATTTCTTCTTGTGCTATCACTTGTTCTTTGGTAGAAGAGCTCAACCCTGCCTGGCTCCAACCTACTGTCAGGAGCTGTCAGAGCCAGAAGGTCTCCCCTGAGCCTCCTTTTCTCCAGGCTGGACACCCCCACGTCTCTCAGCTGCTCCTCACCACACTCCTGCTCCAGACCCTTCCCAGTTTCATTGCCCTTCTCTGGTGACACTCCAGCCCCTCCATGTCCTTGTAGTGAGGAGCCCAAAACTGACCTGGGTACAGGGGACCAATCAGTTCCCTAGTCCTACTGGCCAGTAGTGTTCTAGGGCTGAACTGAAGTGTGAGTTCTTACCTTGCCAGACATTTGGATGGGCTGCTCTGCAGAGCATGGGGGATATCCAGCTGCCATTCCATAGATCAACAGCAGCTCACTGCCTTGTAACCCTTGCTGAGAATTATTTAAGGTGCTGGGTATTCTGGAGTGCCACATAATGTCCAAATTCTTCCTCATACTCCTTTTATTTATGGCAGAAACCTCTTCAGTGCTAGAGAACTAATTAAGAATCAAGAGACAGAAACCTTAATATATGAAAAATCACTGTTATTGCTGTAATTGGCAATTTGTTTCAAGTGTTTTGGGAAGGGAAGGATTGGTTTTCTGGTTTTGTCTGACTTAGAAGAATCTCCTTTTTAAAGTCACTGATGATTCACCCTGAGTGGCTCTTAGAATGTTATAGGCTGAGACTCTCAAAGGATTTATTATTTTTTTTTTAGCAAAACCAGGGTAAATGACACTTAAATACCATTTTGTAAAACAGATTGCAGTGCCTTATACAGAGAAAGCCAAGGAGGAAAAGCATTATTAAAAACTTCTGTGACTTTCTGTCAGCTTCAGAGGGAAGTAACTAAAGTTAATCAATCCCCTATATACACATTTTGCCCAGTGATAGGTGAAGAATTGAAGTGGTGATTCTCCTTGTGCCAATAAAAAAAGCCCTTCCCATATCAGTTTGATCAACAACTGTGACTTTCAACAACACAGGTGTAGAGTAGACCAGGTGATTTCTGAACTTCTCTATTATTATTATTATTATTATTATTAATGCATTTCAAGTTGTTTGTAGGCTTTTTCTCAGCTAAACTGAAATAGCTGAGGAGATTATTAGACTAGAATTAAGACTACAGACACTGTAACTATTAACTGCAATTATTCTGCTCAACATAGTCTATCTGAGTCTGAAATGATCACAACCATACTGCAAATTGCTTAATGAAGGTGGTGAGTTGTGCTCATGCAAGGCAGTCCTTGGCTGCTGCAGTTCAGCCTGCTTTGCCAACACGAGTGTCAGCAGAGAGCACATTTTGATTCATGCTTTTTCATAGGTCTCCTAGTTGGAGATGCATTCTTAGCTTGCCTTCTGCAGTTTTGTGTGAGGGTAGGAAGTGAGTGGAATACTGAACTGACTTGATAGAGCTAAAGCAAAGACTTTAAGGAGGAAAGAGCAGAGAACTTTGCAGGACTGGTAAGGGCTGGATATCCAGGATCATGTAAAAGGACTATCTGTATAGAAGCATGTCAGATATCCATTTGAAAAATTGAGGGGGGAAAAATAATTAAAATCCAAATCATGTGATTTCCTGCAGACTGAACTTGGATGTCTTAGTTCAGGAAACAGCCTGAATAGCCTTGCCAGCTGCTCAACAGTTCTCAGAAAAGCAAAGTCAAGCCTTCACCTAATGTTACACCTGTAAATATTTCACATCTCTGTTCTATATGCTGCATTTTGTACACAGTAACTTTTGAAAGGAATGTATCTATTATCAGATTTGGTTGAGGTTTTTTTTGCCTATAAAACCTGTAGAGAAATAACACGCACAAATGACCTGTAACCACTGAGTTTCTTCCATCCTTGTTCTAAAGGGGCACGTAGCCCTGTGGGGTGTTCAGTTTGGGATGGCTGTTTATGGGTTGTCATAAACTGCATTTCTGTCTGTAGCACTGGGCTGTTGATGGGGTGGAGCTGCAGAGCTGGTGTGTGTGAGCTCTCTGAGGCTTCTGTGCTCATGACAGACTCAAAGCTGCTTGCTACTCAATATGTATTTACAGTAGTGAGTTTTCCCTTGGTCAAGCCCAGTCAATCTACTCTATTGCCCTGTCTCTTGTACTGGTATCTTACCCTGGTGTTGTACTGGTATCTTCAATATCAAATGTTGTATCCAGGCTTCCATGGTTGAAAGGAAGAACCTGTATTGAGAATGTATTAACAAGTGCCTGAATGTGATATTTGACTCAATACAATGCTAATCTGGTACACCAGGTGGTGGTTCTCTAACAACCTGTCATTGTAAAATTTCCCCAGATCTTACAGTTTTTGTACTGGGAGAAAATGACTATGTCATCTGTCAGGTTTCTTTAGTTTTATTCTGGTATGTGATAAAGGCCTGAGGCAGATTTCCACAGAAAGGTTTAATCTCTGCTTGGGAAATACTCAAATACAACATTTTATATGATGTTTTCTGTGCTGTNAGTAGTGTTCTAGGGCTGAACTGAAGTGTGAGTTCTTACCTTGCCAGACATTTGGATGGGCTGCTCTGCAGAGCATGGGGGATATCCAGCTGCCATTCCATAGATCAACAGCAGCTCACTGCCTTGTAACCCTTGCTGAGAATTATTTAAGGTGCTGGGTATTCTGGAGTGCCACATAATGTCCAAATTCTTCCTCATACTCCTTTTATTTATGGCAGAAACCTCTTCAGTGCTAGAGAACTAATTAAGAATCAAGAGACAGAAACCTTAATATATGAAAAATCACTGTTATTGCTGTAATTGGCAATTTGTTTCAAGTGTTTTGGGAAGGGAAGGATTGGTTTTCTGGTTTTGTCTGACTTAGAAGAATCTCCTTTTTAAAGTCACTGATGATTCACCCTGAGTGGCTCTTAGAATGTTATAGGCTGAGACTCTCAAAGGATTTATTATTTTTTTTTTAGCAAAACCAGGGTAAATGACACTTAAATACCATTTTGTAAAACAGATTGCAGTGCCTTATACAGAGAAAGCCAAGGAGGAAAAGCATTATTAAAAACTTCTGTGACTTTCTGTCAGCTTCAGAGGGAAGTAACTAAAGTTAATCAATCCCCTATATACACATTTTGCCCAGTGATAGGTGAAGAATTGAAGTGGTGATTCTCCTTGTGCCAATAAAAAAAGCCCTTCCCATATCAGTTTGATCAACAACTGTGACTTTCAACAACACAGGTGTAGAGTAGACCAGGTGATTTCTGAACTTCTCTATTATTATTATTATTATTATTATTATTATTATTATTAATGCATTAACCAGCATCATCTAAAGTCAGATGGACATACCCTAACCCAGGAGAAAGGCTCTTTCCAAGAGCCTCCTAAATCACCTGGTCTCAGTGTCATGCAAAGCTCTGAATCATCCAGCACACAGATCTTATTTTTAGGGAGGCAACTTTGCAGAGTAACATGATTTCCCACAAGAAGTCATCTCAATGACCCATCCAGAAAGATGGTAACTTCACCAGGCAGATAACTAAGCTGAACACCAAGGGCTCAAGCACCTTATCTATGAATAAAAAGCCTGTTAGGTGAAAACAACAGCAGAAGACAAAGTATTTAAAATACTTCAATCTACTTAGCATCTCAATACTTCAATCTACTTAGCATCTCAGCAAATCCCTTTTCCAGAGAGAGACATTCCACCTACCCAACAAGCAGTAGTTATCCAAAATATTGTCTCAATATCCCCTTTGTAAAGTTAAAGGGCATAATTCTGACACAAACTCTGCCAATTAACTACATGGGGCCTCATTTTCCAATAGAAATTCCAATTAATTTCTATATTCCAAATAATTCGTGTATTCACTCAGCTCCAAATAAAGATTTTCTCAGCCAAGCCNTGTAAAAGGACTATCTGTATAGAAGCATGTCAGATATCCATTTGAAAAATTGAGGGGGGAAAAATAATTAAAATCCAAATCATGTGATTTCCTGCAGACTGAACTTGGATGTCTTAGTTCAGGAAACAGCCTGAATAGCCTTGCCAGCTGCTCAACAGTTCTCAGAAAAGCAAAGTCAAGCCTTCACCTAATGTTACACCTGTAAATATTTCACATCTCTGTTCTATATGCTGCATTTTGTACACAGTAACTTTTGAAAGGAATGTATCTATTATCAGATTTGGTTGAGGTTTTTTTTGCCTATAAAACCTGTAGAGAAATAACACGCACAAATGACCTGTAACCACTGAGTTTCTTCCATCCTTGTTCTAAAGGGGCACGTAGCCCTGTGGGGTGTTCAGTTTGGGATGGCTGTTTATGGGTTGTCATAAACTGCATTTCTGTCTGTAGCACTGGGCTGTTGATGGGGTGGAGCTGCAGAGCTGGTGTGTGTGAGCTCTCTGAGGCTTCTGTGCTCATGACAGACTCAAAGCTGCTTGCTACTCAATATGTATTTACAGTAGTGAGTTTTCCCTTGGTCAAGCCCAGTCAATCTACTCTATTGCCCTGTCTCTTGTACTGGTATCTTACCCTGGTGTTGTACTGGTATCTTCAATATCAAATGTTGTATCCAGGCTTCCATGGTTGAAAGGAAGAACCTGTATTGAGAATGTATTAACAAGTGCCTGAATGTGAT
The DNA here is from genome assembly GCA_013401355.1 of Ceyx cyanopectus. Taxonomy (NCBI): domain Eukaryota; kingdom Metazoa; phylum Chordata; class Aves; order Coraciiformes; family Alcedinidae; genus Ceyx; species Ceyx cyanopectus. The sequence continues at coordinate 75,830 of VYZU01001921.1, read as the reverse complement.
ATTTGACTCAATACAATGCTAATCTGGTACACCAGGTGGTGGTTCTCTAACAACCTGTCATTGTAAAATTTCCCCAGATCTTACAGTTTTTGTACTGGGAGAAAATGACTATGTCATCTGTCAGGTTTCTTTAGTTTTATTCTGGTATGTGATAAAGGCCTGAGGCAGATTTCCACAGAAAGGTTTAATCTCTGCTTGGGAAATACTCAAATACAACATTTTATATGATGTTTTCTGTGCTGTTGTTCTTTCTTCTGCATTTTATTTTCCCTGTATAAAGATTGTGTTAGAAAAGGCTGATGTGAAATACAAAGTAATTGTTCACTGGGAGCCTTTTGCAATGGAAAGAATTTTCTAATTAACATGTTATTGCGTTTCCATTTGGAAATCTTTTGGTGAGAGACACATTTCAAGTTCTTCCTACCAAGCTAAGCTTGATGTGAAACAGACTGCTTTGAGAGCAGCTGTCTGACTTCCCTGAGCTTGCCTATTGGATATAGAAAAGATGATAAAAGGTTTTTCCTCAACCCCAGAGTGGTTGTCCCAAGGTGATAGATCTTCACCACTTCCACGTAATTCTCTTAGGAGAACTGCTACCACAGAATACTTCATAAATATTTACCTGTTATGTTTTCACTGGGCAAACTGGTGGTGGAGGCACAAATCAAGGGGGAGCTTGATGGGCAGATTAATATTTATTCTACAGTTCCCAAAGAATTTGCACACACTCTGTCATGTTCTTTTGTACTGAACTACAGTCGTTGCAGAGAATTTTGCAAGGAGTTGCCCTCTCTGAAGGGGAGCTCCTTGGTATGGGTTCAGGTGAGAGGACATGGCCAGAAGTCTTCTGGATTTGACTCTCTGCAGTTTACTATGGTTACTTGTACACACAAGTGAGAGGAAGCAAGAATTCTTTTCCCAGTCCACTCCAGAGACAGTCAAATGTAGCAGATCCAGAGTTCCAGACTAACAGAGGATTTACAATCATTATTTCAATTAAATATGCCAGTTGTGAGATCAGTTGCTATAATTAACCAAGTCCAGCTTAGCAGCATTGAGGGAATTTCTCATTATCTGATACTGGAGACATTATTAAGCTGCTTTGAAGTCTTGGCGTTGATTATCCTCTAAAAATATTCTGTTAATGTGCAGTAACTGTCTAAAACATTGGGTAACCAGAACTAACTGGTGTTTTCCTAATAGATCAGAGCATTCAACCCTTGGTTCTTATCCACAAGTTAATGTTCAAAAGAACACAGTGTACAGTGTTAATTTTTTTTTCCCTGATAAAATGTTTTAAAATATAAATCTAAAATATGTGCAGTCTCAGTAGGCAGTAATAGCATTTTTATATATTCTTCTGTCTTTCAAGATCATTTGGATTCACCACTTTCTGAAACTGTTCTGCCTCTGTGTGTCTTAGTAGCTGTAGAGATACTAATACCAGAGGAGTATACGTGCAAAAAAAAATCTCAAGGTGGCTCTGATGAAGATCCTAAAGAAATAGAAAAGCATGTCTGTTGAGACAGAAAACCATGTCTCAACAGCCATGTAACCAGCTCTTTCAGAACTGGATTTCATAAATATACACAATGACAGCATATGAACACAGACCAATCTGTTCATCATATATTTTACATGGATCTCTAAAGAAAGGGAAACTCTTACAAGCTGTAACCAAATAAAAACATAGCAACAGGAAAACCTAAAATACAGCAATAAATCCCCAACTTCCACATTGCTGGTTTGGTCTGTCAAGAAATTAGCATCTATGGACTGAAATTAGCTTTTGCTCTCTAACCAGCCAGACCTGGAGGTCTTCCAATCTGTTTGAAGTGTTGCACAAACCCCTTGTCAAGATTTGTGACGGTTTAAAACCATCTGTTGTAAACAAGCAGATAAGGCAGGGCTGGAGTGTGTTGAGTGTGTCCAACAGAGGAGAGAAGTCAACTTCCAGATGCCTGCAGGACTCCAAATGGGCTTTGGTCCATCTGTAATGGAGGGTCACCAGGGGAAAGTGCTCATCGGTGGGAGGAGCTGAAGCACAAGCATAACTGCTGGTTTGGTTTAGAGCCAAATGCAGGTTGGCAGGTAAGAAATGTCTCAATGTTTCCCATCTACAAGACAACCTTCTTTCCTAGTGTAGAGAGAACAAAGGGAAGAGCAGAGCTGCAATATGAGGATGGGTTTGTGTTGAGTTTGTATCCCCTGCCTCTCGGTTCTCTAAGTTTGATTCCATTTTGGAAAGTTTCCATATTTGAGAAGGACTCTGGTTGGGTCTCCATAGGACACAAGAAGCTCCAGATGACCTACTCATCACAGGAACAGAATCATTTTCTGATCATCCTTTAGGTTTGCTGCAAGTGTCTTGGGTATTTTTGGCCTGAATTAGTTTCTAGGACGTGCTGCAAGATTTATTTTTTTTGGTTGCTGATTTGCATCCTAAATATGCAAATGAAATGCAAATTTTTCAATATAACCAGAGCAGTCATCCAGTTTTAATTTGATTCCATGGTGCTGAGTTTTCCTGCCTTTGTTTAGATAGTGATAATCATGTTGTAGAAAGACAGTAGCTTCTCTGGATATTTTTTGGTTTCCTCTGCACACAAAAAGTGCAGAGGATGTGAAAGGTGAAGAGTCCCAGAAGCTGCAAATGCTATTTATACTAAAAAGTGGTAGTAGATATAACTTTATTCATGGAGTCACTATATTGTGCACCCAATACCAGCTTAAAGGAGCAGCTGAAGCAAAAAAGCCAACTTTGAAATGATACTGTGGTGTAGCCACAATGTTTTACTTTGGTTTTAAATGCATTTTATCTCCTAGAGAAAAGCTTCTGCTAAAGTGACCTGAAGATAATTGAGGAATAATCCAAAAATTAAGGTTCTAGAAATGTAGTTAAATACTGAAAAGCTCCACAGAACTTGTTTTAATGGAGCCATTGAAGATCTATATGGAGCAACTGGGTTTTAGTGCAAGAGCTGGTGCTATTTGGTTTAGGAAAGGAAATTGTGGACATTCTGTTCCTGAGCTAGAGGATGCTTCCACACCAAATGCAGCCTTTGCTCCAATTGTTCTCATAGGAATTGAGGAATTTTTTTTTTCAGCTCAGGTGCTTTTTGGACTTTGAAAATATTTGGTGACTCTCTGATATGCATTAGAAGATGGTTGTATATGACAGCTGCATTTCCTTCATAGACTTGTTTTCCTCATGTTCAGAGAAAAAAATCCTTAGTGTTCCACTGTATGATTTTTACCAAACACAGTTATGCTCCCTTCTTAAATTCCAAATAATTTGGGTTGTCTCAGGGTTTTTCCAATCAAGCTTTTTTTAAAAAAAATATTTTCTCAGATTAATTGCAGCAATGTCTACAGTTGCTTGATAAAGGAGTTTATTTTTATTGTTGCTAGCATAATAAAAGCTACATTCAGCAAGCTATTTATCATAAAACATTTTTGACTGCCATGCAGGAATCATGGTACCCGAGATCCAAAGTGAGGAGCAGCAAGAGTTCTTCCATTTTATGCCAGAAGTATTTTAGCTCTGCTGTAGTTTGACTTCAGTGATTCAATTTGCAGAGATAAACAGTTCTCTGGAGGTAATATAGCTTGTTGTTATTTAATAATTATTTAAAATGTGCCTTGTTACCCTTGTGTAAGAATCTGGGCTGCAAGAGAGTTGTGGTTGTCCTCTAATTCTTCAAGAGGTTGACACAGCACCAGGTTAAAGTACCCAACAATCTGGTGTCTTGGACTATTGTAATTTAATAGCCAAGCTTGTCTCTACTGCTCCTTCTATTTAGAAGTGTCCAAAAAAAATTTTTTTTCCTTTTTTCTTTTTTTTTTTTTAACTGTAAGAGCCTTCTGGCACTGAATTACATCTATTTCTTGACTGAAACATATCTGCTCTATGCTAACCTCGTTATCCAGGAATGACTTCTCGAAGAGGAAGTGCAGAATAATTAAATCATTCCTAACTGAAGGAAATGCTTCGCAGAACTATACAAATTCCAATTTGGCCAAGACACTGCGCTTTCATATTCTATTTCTGGGAAGGGCAGATGAAGAAACAGTTATTTTGGGGAAAACAGGTTCTGGCTTCAGTTTGCTCTCTTGCCTCCAGATGAGAGTGCACTGGGAGATCCCTGGTCAGGAGGAGCACGGTACCTGCCATCGCCTGCTTCTCAGTTACTGTCCTGCTGCAAGTGCTTGTAAATTAAACTCACCCCACTTGCTGCAAGTTCTGTCTGCTCTGGTTGATGCCAAGATCCCTGACGTGGGGTATTTTGCATGCGTGCAAAATTAGGACTCAGCCCTCATCTAAAGTAGGGACTTCTCTGCAGTGGTGTCAGGCCCTGTCTGTCCACAGCAGGCAGAGGGTTTGAGGGGATGGACCCTCTTCCCCCAGCTTCTCAGTCTATGGTACAGTGCCTGGGGAGAAACCAAACTAAACACCAAATAAACACAGGAATTACATTTTGGAGTTAAAAATTGAGATTCCTGTGTGTGTTCAGCAGGAATGCCTGGGGGAGCCTATAGGCACAGCCCTCCCGCAGCTCTGGGGCTCACATTTTAGATTTTCACATTTTTCTATCTTCAAATCTCACTCTTAGAAGGCTTAAGGCAAAAAGAGGGGAAGAAAAACCCCGCAAGCAGCTGGTTTTATGTGGGAATGTTTGCAAATACGTTAGTGACATGTAATTGAATTATTAACTGGGAAAAATATAATTGGAGTGCTGAAAGAATGGCTTTTCAGTGCTCCACAACTTTGTCTTTCAAGGAATCAAATTGCTAAAATGAGTTATGCCCTCAAGAAATCCACTTAGAATTAACAACATATGTCCTGCTTTTCCAGCTTTTCCTTTAAAAGTTACAAATGATAATAATGAAGTGTAAATACCGAACTTCACTGATTTGCAAAAGGTACCAGCCTTGTGTCTTTCCTAAACTGGTTGATTTATGTGCTGTTTGCTGTTTTTGAGAACACAAAACAATTAATTTATGTGTGAAAAGAACAGTGAATTAATCCTAGAGAGCCCTGGAGTCTTTAAAGACCTGAATCATATGTTGAGCTCGTTTAAAACTTGCATAAGAAATTAATGTAGAATAAAGCCCTTTAATTTGAAAAGTGCATCTATAGTAGGTGTCCCTAGGATATCTTCTGGATCATTATTCAGAAAGGTTAAGGAGGACTTTATTTTTTTTCTTTCTTTCTTTTTTTTTTCTTCTATATTCAGTATGTATTTTCCAGTTTGCAGCTCAACATGGTGCATTTCAACTTATAAAGAGACAGAGATTTTAAAAAGAAATGGGGAGCTTTTTATTCACCTTCCACTTAATTTCCTTGCTGCCTTGCCAGTCCCAGCTTAATGAATGTAATTGCTACCTTTGATGAAAATACTATTATCAAGATCACACATTACATTGGAAAACAGTTTTTCTTTAAACACAGCTACTGCAGTCTCTAATTATGCATGTAACAAGTGGCTCCTGAACAAAAGAGCATGTTGTCTACAATTGCTAGGAATTGGAGCAAGGCAAATTTGAACAAAGAACAGATTAGATTTGCTCCATGCTCCACAAAGCCCATTCCCCTGATTAATTTCCTGCAAAAACTAAAACAATTCTCTCTTAAAAGAAACTAACCCTCATCCTCAGAATGATCCATATGCCATTTGTGTCAATCTATATGATGATAATGGCTAGAGATTTAAATTATTAACTATTAGATGTAGTAAAATAGGAAAGCTCTTTTATAAACTTACCTTTTCATATGTAAATAAGCAGTACAAGGACTTAAGGAACAAAAAAACCTGACTTTTCTGTGGAAACCAGGAGCAAGAAAGCACCCAGTAACCGAAAGTCTGAATTGTGCATGTATAATCCAATTATTTTGTCAGTTTACTCTGTGCTCCATCCTCTGCACAGGCACTGCAGCAGGACTACCAGGTCTCCTAACATCGTGTTGGGTTTCCCAAGAATGACATATTTGAGGGCTGCTTCCCATGCAAGACCCTTCTGAAAAGGATTTTGTTTCATTCTTAAAACAAATTATTTTGTCAAGAGGATTTAATGACTCAAACTCAGAATGGGAAATATATTTTGCTATTATGCCATGCAAAAGCAGGCAGACACTGGTAACGTTTTAAATTAGTGCTTGGTGGCTGATGAAAATCCTGCGATATGGATTGAATTTTTTATTTCTTTTTGTATTGCTAAAACAAGGAATTAGTCATAGCAATTTAGAACATAGTGTCATTTTTCATTCTTGTTTGTATTGATCTAGGATCCCTAGCTGTGGCCTGCTGTACCAGATGCATATAAAACCCAGTTCTCTGGGTAAAAGCCAGAAAAAAACCCCTAACAAAACAAGAGTTCTGCTGCAAGGTGTTTACAAGCTGGGTTAGGATGAGATGTGGACTAATGTAAACTTGCATCTCAATTATTTTTAAGAAATACTGGTGAGCATACTGGTAAAAAAAGCATCCCCAGCCCTGCATTCTCTTGCTTGTTCCAGTGAAAACACTTTATTTTAGTGAGCAAGGGCAGATCAGTCTCACAAGCACTGATCCTGCAGTGGAAGTGAAAGTTCCTGATTGATTTGGTCTAGGTGACCCTGCTCTGGTAGGAGGGTTGGACTAGATGATCTTCTAAGTCCCTTCCAACCCCTGACTGTCTGTGATTCTGTTGGTGTCTGCTGGGTGCTGCTCTGCCAGGATGAACACACAGCCCCATTAGGGGTGATACACACTGCAGGCCTCGTCTCAGTTAACCTGGGCTTCATGTTGGAATGGTGTCTCCTCTGCCATCTCATGCTCTTCCTGGCCAGGCCATAGATGCTGGCACTAGTCAACTCTTGTAGTGGCCAAAGCCTTCAGTGAGGTCAATACCCAGAGAACTCTATTGATGGACTCGTGGAAAGAGTAAAATTAAATTATCTGTTTTCTCTCTTTTTTTTTCTCTGTATTCTCTGTTTCAAGCCAATCAAAGACATGAGATGTTGAATCCTCCCTATACTTTTAAAATACAGTGACTATAGTTCTTTGTATTTCTAGTTCTCTGCTCTCTGGTTCTTCGTAGGGTCATTCTTAACAGGGTCAGTTTATACTCTTGAAATTTGGATTTCTAAGCAAGAGACTGCTGAGAAATCTCCCAATTGCCACAGCTGTGCCTGCACTCCTAGTTCTTTTGCACAAAGCAGCATCTCTTCATCCATGATGGATTTTCATGACTATGGATCTATACAACAGCTCCACCCTTATGCTGCTCTGTGGTATCTAGTTTAACTAGAGTAACTCTGGCCTGTAGTTGAAGTAGGCATCCCTATGCTGGGGTGACAATATTTGCAGTGTAACACAGGACCATAAGATGCAGCAGAAGAGAAATGATTCAAAAATATATGCTGTGCAGTGGCCAATAATTGGTTCCTCACTGGGAAGCTATTTCACAAGGGAGAATGGTGGGGAAGGGAAAGAGATATCAGTTCTATTTTTCAGATTAATTTTCATTGTGAGGATTTTTTGAGTGTTGCCCTTCCTCTTCTGATATTACTTTGAAATCATAAAACCCTTGTTCGTCTCAGTGTCAGTATCTTTAAGAAACTGAATAAAAGAAAATGGAAGGCCTTTCTGTGGAAATTAAAATCCCTTCTGTTTCCAGACACTTTTTCTTGAGTGTTTCAACTACCAAGGGTCTTCTGATGATGGGACCACTGCAGAGACTGAACTGGTGAAAAAAAAAAGCAACTGAGAACAGCTCCATGTTTTTAAGGCTTCTAGCTGTAAATATAAGTGAAAAAAAAAAAAAAAAAGGAACAGGATTATAATAACTACCTGGGGAAGCTGGAGAACAAACCAAATATAATTAGAAAATCCAGAATTATTTGTGCTTTAGTTACTTGCCTTCCCCAAAACAAGTGGAAAATAACCTCATGAATATGGGGAAACACACTTTTGTACTTTTTGGAAGTGTTAGGACATGAGTTTTCCTTTTAGGATCTAATCAGTTGTTCCCAGCAGTGGGTGTTTGCTTCTGGAGCTGTAGTTCTGTTAGATTTGCTGTAGCATTTAATGTAGCACACTGTAAAAAGGCTGGTGGGAGAGAAGATGTGGCACTTGGACAGCACAGTTATCCCTTCAACACACCATCCCTGCTTTAGCTCTTACATCTGCTCCCTTCAGTCTAGCACAATTAATAGCATAAACCCCAGATCCATAAGCATTCTTCCAGGTGTGATGTGGCACCTAATAATGGGGATTTTAGCATAGACTTTGTCTGGAATAAGCAATAATCCACAGACACCCTCATAGTTGTGTTGGGATGCAGGAGAGACTTCTCTCAGGGCATGATTTACATACTGATTGCTCAAGGAGGAGCTCAAACCTTGAACCTGTCAGCATCAGATCTTTCTGTATGGGCAGATCAAAGCAGGAACTTGACAACTCAAGCCCCAAAACCAGCACGTGGTGCTACAGCAACTGGAAAGCACAGCTCCCTTCCCTGGGCAACCTCTTGTTTCTATACTAAGTCCTCCTGGGTCAAAAGGGTGGCTCTGGTCCCTCCCTTTGCACGGGCACTTGTGGTAGCAGGACAGCTGTGGTGAGCACAGGCTGTTATCTAACCATTACAGAGCCAGTGGTGGGGCAGGGTGGGAGGCTTGGGATGTTCCTTCGAGGGAGTAAGACTTGAACGGTGAACCACAGAGACTTTGTACATCTGTGACAAGGAGGAGGCATCTAGTGAGCTTGTCCCCAGCTCAGTCTCCTTCTCTTTTTCATCGAGTTCTTAAAATAACACAGAGGAAATAATTGAAATGAAATCATTTCTTTTCCTTCAGTGCAAATGCAAAAGGGAAGGAGCAGTTGGTGCAGGAGGCTGCAGAGCCACAGAGACCACTTGCCTCTGACAGATTGATGGGGCTGAGAACAGGGGCAGCTCAGCACACCTTGGTTTCCACGCACCGGTCGTTTATTTCACGCTCTTCTCTATCTAGATGTATGATCCAGAAAGAAGGAAAAAGTAGTTGAGGTTTAAACTCTTATCACTAAAGTGAGTCTCCCTCTACATTAAAAAACTATCCAGACATTGTAACAGGAATGGGTTCAGTTCTTATGTCATAAATTTGTGTGTGTAGAAAAAAGACTTATTGGTGAATTTAGCAGTATTTTTCGTTGAACTGGCAGTTGCTAACCATTACACCAGTATTTATTTGATTCTTAAAGAGCACAAAAGCATGGACTACAAATAAAGAAGATGGAGTAATAGCTTTTGACTGGACCACTAGCTTTAAACTTGAAATGAAGTGTCCAGTTTTGAGTTACTGTGTCCAAATGCCATTTGTACAGTTTGAAAAGTGGGGGCATTTTTCCAGCTTGTCACTGTTAGCTGTAGTTCATTCCAGTGAATGATATCACTGAAGGAGCAGTTGTTCTGCTATAAGTACTTCACTCATGACTGGAATGTATTAAATGTATTAATCTGTGCCTCAGAGTGTAATTTAGGGAAGCCCTACATTTGACACATTCTTGTACATCCTTATTTTATTGCCTTATCCTGCAGGTAACAATGTCTCAAAAGCAAAGGGACTGGATGAAGTTAAAATTACATGTCACCAAATATTATATGCACTTTTTGATGCTCATTTTGCTGTCAGAATTACAGATTTTCAACAACATTAGTTTAAATATGTTTATAACTTGATTTACACCTCCGATGTCAAGACAGAATCCCAGGCAGGAATCCAAGGCTTCTAATGAGCTGGGAGGTGAGATGAAGCCATGAGAGGAACGTCCCCAGCCTCACAGCTACATCTTTCACAGCAAAACTCTGTCAAAAACAGCACCTAGGCCAGCCCAAGATAAAACGTGAGGGTCGAGTTATCATGATATGGAGACTATTTGTCAAACCTGCTTTAAGTCAGTAGAATAAAAATGTATTTTTGTGGCCAGGTGAGACTTTATGTCAACAAAGTGAACCCGTAAAGCAATTCCAGCCACCTCATGACTCACCTACTGTAAATTTGAAAATTAATCCATCGGCTTGTGATTTTGAGGTGCTTGAGATACTCTTACCACCTTCTGCTTTCAATGCCGTTGCAGTTGGCAATTAAAGACACGATTAGCAGTAAGAAATGGCATATTATTATTTTCTGCAAAAAGAAATAGATCTCTTGCTGCCCCAATCAGGCACAGGTATCAAAGTGAAGTACTTAGAGCAGACTGCCCTGGCTGTTGCAGGCAAACAGAGGCATTTTTGCAATGTGGTGGTTATCCGCCTGGGATTCCTGGCAATTAGGGCAGTTTAAGTAGCTGGATTGAGAGTACACCAGTAGTGACTCTGTGACTAACTCACCTCACCTTCCTTCGTGTGATGTGGAAAGCATTTAACGACTGGCGTGGCCCTTATTTGTATTTAAACAGCATTTCCCTGGAATAACTGAAGGCCCCGGTGCCAGCGTGGCACTAGGAGCCGGTGATATTTCCTCTGAACACACTGGGCTGCTTCTCTTCTATTGACATCCGTGTCTTCCCTTGTATACATTTCAAAATAAATATCCCCAGCTACCCACAGCTTTTCCTACGGGGCGGAAAAGCCTTCGCCGAGGAGCGAGGCAATTCATAAACGTAGCCAAGTGCCCCCCGCTCCACCTGCAGGCATCGTTAGCTGGCAGTGATGGGGATGATAAAGGAGATGGGACCAGTGACTGAACTCCGACCTTATCGATCCAGCCACCTCCACCCAGCTGAGTTGCTGCGGTCCAGTCAGCTGAAAAGGAATTTAAAGGACAGTCGTCTTCCCCGCTCAGCCCTCCTGTCATTAATAACGTTTTCATCCATGACAGTGATAAACACGCGGTACTTGAGGAGAGTTTATTAAGGTCAGTCTATAAATAAAAATTAAAATTTAAAAAAATGGGTTTACACAGATGAACAGATGGATGAATAAAGTGATTGGTAAAACAATAAATATGAAAATAGACAGATGGATGAAGTATCTGGCAGCGATCCTCTAAAAGCCCAATGCCTCAAACGCTGGCAATGTTATATCAAACCCTTCTCTCCTCTCTGATAAAAAACAGATTTAATGAAGCTGCTGCAGAACTTACAGGTTTCGTGGATCTATGGCCTGACTAATATTTTGTCATTTAATGCCTATTCTCCAGCCTGATAAAAAGGATTGCAGCCATTTCTCTATGTCAGGTATATAACTGAGTGCTACTAAAATTTAAATGTCTCATCTGTCCTTGGATTTAAATACAGATGGCCTTAAACCTCTGAGTTTTTCTTCATGCAAGATGGTATACAATACCCTGCCTGACTTCTTTTATCAAAGAGACAGATTTGTATCTGTGGAATTCAGGTTACCAGCAAGAAAATATTCTTCTTCACTTCCAAACTCTGAATATCATGCAGGAAAAGAAATCCAAAAAGCCCAGTAGCATTTCAATTCCCTTCAAGTGAGGACTGCTGGCAGGTCTTTATGTTTTATAAAATGCAAGTCTGCTCAATCCAAAATTTCCTTAGGAATCACTGAATGGCTTGTTATCATGTGAGTTAAATGACAAATTTTCTCTTTAGTTTAGCATTGTTTGAAAGTGATGAGAAGCTAGCAAAGGAGGAAAGTTCATTGTAATTTCATTTTTATTTTCAAAATGTGATTTTTTGTTTCTGTGCTGCCTCTGAAGTTTGAGAGAGGGGAAGCATCATGTAGGGAAACCCGTACAATCATTAAAGGTAAACACTTGCCTCGGCTTCAAGACCATGGGCTTTAAGTTTGCACCATCAGAAGGACCTTAATTGCTGCCTCTGGTTAAATATTTCAAACCCGTTACTTAGATCATTGCAATTATTGATCCTTTATTATGCCTTGGTTCCTTGATGGTCAAGCAGACATTAACTGGCATTCAACAGAGTCACGTGCAACCTCGTTTGCTGCAAATGAAGATTTTGAATGCAGAATCTGAACGGTGTGGCTCAGGACTCATCCAGCCCGAGCCTGCCATCAATTTCCATTGAAAGGGGCTGCCTAAGTGAAATGGATGAGAGGAGAAGGCGCCGGCACTGCGCAGAAGCTGCGAGATTCTGCATGATTTGGTCCTTAGGAAACAATTCAGTCTGATAATGAAGAGGTGATGGGGCACATAACTACTGTTAGTTAAATCCAGGTTTAAATGGAATAAACCAAGAGTATTGCACGTCCCTAATGAACAATCAAAAAGGTGGTTAGGATTGTGCAGAGCAGCTGTATTACTTAAGAATAAGCAACAGTTAGGGGAATAATGACTTTCAGGCAGTTGTTGAGTAGATCTGAATGGCAGACTGGAGAGGAGGCAGAGAGCCTTTCCTCAGCCATCCCCATCCAGCTAAAATGGCCATAACCTGTGACACAGGAGCCTGTCACAGTGGCTCCATAACCCATGGGCTCACCAGGCCACCGGGATGGCTCCTTCTTCTTAGAGGGAGCAGAAGACAGGGCAGGGTCCTGGCCACCAAACCCCAGAGCTGAAGAGTCTCTGCAGGCAGCAAGCCTCTGAATTTTCTGACAACTAGAGGAGGGTGAGCTCCGTTCCCAGCAGTGAAGAACTATTCAAGAGGTAATTTAAGCATTCCTAGGGTTTTAAAATATCTTTTAAACAGGATATTGTGATTTAAACTGTGATTCTGTGATTCTGTGACATTGTGTTGGTTTAATGATGGGATTATGTTCAGTGAAACTGGAATTGAATCTATAGGAATTATTAAGGGGGAAAAAAAATAAAGGATGCTATTGAGGTCCTCTTTTACCACATTTCTTTGGTTCCATTTAAGATTCCTGAAATGTTTTAGGAAGACTCCTCCAAAATTGTGACTGCACCTGAGGAGTTTCAGAAGATTTTCTGGTTGCTGCCTTTGCCTTGGTGAACCTGCTACAGAACAGGTGATCATGACTGT
>VYZU01001921.1:42901-57901 GCA_013401355.1 Ceyx cyanopectus | reverse complement strand
TAGGTAAAAGAGTTGAGTTAAGGCAGCGTGAAACCACGGGCGGTAGGGAAAGATTTATTTTGCTGGATTTATATCAGCTCTTTAGGCCAGATTCCAGGTCTTGCAGCTACAATTCACAGTGGCAAACACTGCAGCTGGGCTCTTCATTTGAGCCGGCATGGGAGCTTTATCACCCTTGTCCAGTCGGATGCTGCTCCTTATTTGCCAGCCAAGCCAATAGTGATTAAATGGCATTTCTCAGCGTGCAGGTTGCAGCGTTATTAGCTCTTATCTCTAATTGCTGTCATTTTGAAAGTGTTTTGAACAGATGGCTCTAAGAGAATAAGAGTGAAAAGAGAGCCTTTTATACCTGTGACAAACAAGGGGGGGGAAAAAAAAAAGAAAAAGAAAAGCTTGCTGGGCTTCTAGTCCATGCTTGTGGGGTTAAATATGGAGAAAATAGACCAAATCCCACTCTGGCTGCTGCAGGAAAGGAAACCAGGAACACCAGGACTGCCCCAGGATGGGTTCCCACTTGCTAATGTCTGGTTGTTCTTCCAGGGTGACTGGTGGGGCATTTCCCTGTGCTTTGGCCCTGACATGCAGCTCCTGGGAATTAGTGGGGCCTCTCCAGGTGCTCTGTGCCAGAGGGGTGCTTTGGTGGGGTGGGTGACATGAACAGCCCCCCACACCCCATCTGCCTGCCTGTGCCCCACCACCAGTATGTACCAGCACTGCAGAGGAAAGATTTTATCTGCTCCAGATGCACAAGTGTTACCTGTATTAAATCATCACCTTTAAAATAATAAAGCTCATTATGTGTTACAAGGTCTGGGGACACAAACAAACCCTTAGCACAAAAAAAAAAAATCTCTTATTTTGCTAACTGCTTAAATGTAAAACTGCAACAGAAAGAAACTGTTCCCGTGACTCATATTTTTCATCATTTGGTCATTAAATAGTGATGGATATAAACCTATAAAGTACCTAAACTGAACCTTTTAACAATCCATGAGCAATACTATCATTTCTTTAATAGAACTCGCTGACCGTGCCTTTCTCAGATGCCATTTGTCATTTTCAGCATGCAATAATCAATAACTTGGCTTTGAAATAAATAATATAACAGTCACAATATATTATCTTTCAGGCTGGCCTTATACTAACCATAAAACAAGACTTGGAAAGATGAAAACTTTAGGTAAATGCCAAAAACAAAGTAACTGAGAGTAGGAGCTAAATGAACAAGAAGCTTTACAGTTTGCTTTCCAAATTAATTCATACTTCCCTTCGTTTTAGGAAACTATACATACTTCCAAAATAAACCCATGAATTTGGGATCATCTGATTTCAGGTTTGGGACAAATGCTGTCCCCTTGCTGTGGGGTTGAGGCAGAATTGCTCCTGCAAGCAGCAGTTGGGTCAGCAAGGTGTTTAAGTGCTGGCATCACTCTGCTGTTAGTCACCCGAGCAATTAAACACATGCTAAGTTCTAAACATATGATTGTTACATTGAAATCAATAGGGCCCAAGAGCTTGCCTAAATGAAACATGTTTCCAAACCCAGCTGGAGTTTAGAAAAGCAGCTCCATGACAAGGTGATGAAATCTTGATGAAGTTTTAGAGACCTCCCTCAGGTCTCCAGCAGCCTGGGCTAGGCTCTGCCACCCTCAAAGTAGTTTTCCTTTTGTTTAGGTGGCACTTCTCTGGGTAACTGTGTTCCAGTTTGTGACCATTGCCCCTTGTCCTGTCACTGGGCACCACTGACAAGAGTCTGGCCTGATCCTCTTGACCCCCAACCCCTTAGATATTGTTAAACTTTTATAAGATCCCTTCTCAGTCTTCTCCAGGATAACAGCCCAGGGGTCTCACTGCCTTCAGTAGTTCCATGAATCTCTTGATTTGGGGAGCCTACAACTGGACACAGACACTCCAGAGGTGGTCTCACTAGGGCAGAGTACGTGGGGAGGAGAACCTCTGCCAACCTGATGCCCACACTCTTCTTTATGCACCCCAGGAGACCATTGACTTTCTTGACCAAAAGGACACACTGCTGGCTCATGGTGAACTTGTTGTCCACCAGGACTCCAAGATCCAACTCTGCAGAGCTCCTTTTCAGCAGGTCAACCCCTCACCTGTGTAGGCACATGGTGCCCTTCACCTGCTGGTGCATCGTGCTGGGCTCCACCTCATGGATGCCCTAGATGGAGTCTGGTTGGATCCATAGCCTGCTAAAACCTCTGCTCAGACTGGGCTGGCAGTTGATCACTGCCCAAAAGTGAGCCCTCTCACACATGAGCCACCCAACAGTGCATGGCTGGGCAGCCAGTGCCACCACAGTCCCCATCTCTCTCCCTGGGACTGTCTATTTTCTGATGAAGGAGAGAGGTCTGAGCTCCTGCCTGGCAAACTTGCTTTTAGTGTTGTTTCAGGACTCCCCACTGAGCTTTTTGAGGGTTTGCCGAGTCTGAAAGAGCCAGGGAAAAAAAAGGAAGGCTTTGTGTAAATAAATCTGGCAGTTCAGCTCTGAGGTATAACAGCTTCAGCTGTTCTTTCCACCTTTTGGAAGCTTTCCTGGGATGCAGGGTTGTTTCATGTCCAGGCCTGGAACACAGCACTCTCTGCCAGAGGGGCAGCCCTCAGGGAGCTTCCCAACAGATCATCCCATCATCTCTGGGTGCTAGTTAATTGCTGAAATTTAGCTAAAACCAACAGAAGTTCCCATCCTCAGGTCTGAGCAGCCCCTTGTCACTCTTATGGCTGAATAACGATAACAATTAAAGCCACTTCTGTCCCCTGCCACGGGTGTAATTGATGTGGCCCCGGCACACACCAGCCAGAGGAGCCACTTCGTCTTCAGCACCTTTTGGAAGTCACTTAATCACCTTTCCTTTCACTGCCCCATCTAGACTGCCAGGTCTTCAGGGCAGGAGTAATAGTGGGTTAATGCTTCAGACAATGAAGTCCCAGCCTTGGCTCCACTCCCCAGCAGCTCTTGTAAATACAAATAATTAATTTTATGTTGCCTTCGAAAGAGGGAGTTGTTTAATTTGATTTGCTCCTTTACTTTTGAGCAGGATTGAAGCCTACAATTAGTGTGACAAGCTGAGAGATGGCAGACAAGAAGGAAACTTCTAAGACTTCAGAGGAAAAGTAACTGGAGACTGCAGAGCATTTATGACAAGTAACACCAGCACGTGAATCTAAAAATAGCATCTCTGATGTGTAGGTGACTGATGTTAAAAATGACTGATTTAGCAGAAAGCGCTTCACCTCTGTTGCCAACCAGGAAGGCAGGTCTCTAGTATTCTCAGACTTAAATGCTGCCAGTATTTCACGTTAGGATAGTCATAAAGTTAAAGGTTAATAGGCTGTACAAATGACAGAGTTTAAAGGGAAAAATGAAGATGGGAAGATTTCTAGCACTTAGGGAACATTTTAAAAATGAAGCTCCTCTGCTTAATGTAATCTTCCCTATATTCTTTCTCATGCTGTTGATCATTATTGAAAATATTTCTATTTGCATAAGTGATTTCTCCTTCACTGCCCACCTCCGTTTGCTTTTTGGATCATCATTACTTCCCAGAGTACATGATGAGTCACAATGCTGCTGCCTGCCATAGCAGCCTGCTGCTGTGAGAGTGTGACAGGGCGAAATTAACGCCGTGGCCTCGGAGGGAGGCTGGGCAGGGAGACCCAGAGCATGAGGAAGGCTTCGATTTAATTGCGAATCATTAGAATTGGCAGATCGAGGAGAAAGGCAGACCACGTGTGTTGCTGGAAATGGGATTGGGATGTGGTGTTTCAGATTAGCTCAACAGATGCTGTGAGTGGCAAACGCCTGTTGCTGTGTCAGCCTCGCTGCCGTGGCCAGCGTGCACTTTGTTCTCTAGCACTGGAGCTAGAAATTAAAGCCTAATGGCAGGATTATCATGACTAAGATAAATACTTTTACACAGACACTGCCAGTTATCACGTTTGCTCTTGCAGTGATGAAGAAAAATTCTCTCTGGGTTTTTGTCTAGGCCTTCCTAGAAGCTGGGGAAGGGTCTGGAGCACATGTCTTGTGAGGAGCAGCTGAGGGACCTGGGGTTGTTTAGTTTGGAGAGAAGGAGTCCTGAGGGAGATCTGGATCTCAATAACTCCTTGACAGGGGGTCAGTCTCTTTCAAGTCACAAATGACAGGACAAGAGGAAATGTCTTCAAGTGGCACCAGGCGAGGTTTAGGTTGGGCAATAGGAACAATTTCTTCCCCACAAAGGTTGTCAAGTCCTTCAACAGACTGCCCAGAGCAGTGGTGGAGTCCCCATCCCTGGAGGGGTTTAAAAGAGATATAGAGGGTTTAGTGGTGGATTTGGCAGTGCTGGGTTAATGGTTGGACTTGATGATCTCAAAGGTCTTTTCCCACCTGAATGATTCTATGATTCTATTATTCCAGAGCAACTGGAGAAGGCCATGCTATGAGCATCCCTTCTTGTGGCACTCTGGGGACTGAAATTGCAATGAATTATGTCTCTTCAGAATTTATTCTTTCTTGGGTGGGCCAAATACTTTTCCCTCCATCTGATGATTTTCTGTTGATCACAGGAAAATTTAGGGAGGAAGACATTTACTCCATCCAGCCCATGAAATCAATATGGTATTTTTCATCTTGTCTCAAGTACAAAAGCCTCTATGGCAAATGTTTTAAGGGTTGCTGCTGTTCTTGGTGTCCTGCAGGAGCAACTCAAGACTGCAGTGGAGCCCTTTCATACTGTGAAGAAATACGTATTAGTATATTTTATCAAATTTCTATGAAATTTCCAGGATTATTGAATATAACAAAAGACAGTTTTCTTTTGAAAAAGAGGCCATCCTGAGTTGGGTGTGGAAAATGTTGACTGTAGCCTTTTATTAGTTTTACTCACTCTAATATATCTGCCTTCCATGCCAAGAAAAGTATAAACAAATGGCAGGCTATTGGTTTTTCAGTAACAAGGTTTAAACCAAAGATATTAAAAGCATATCTTATCTGACACTATTTATGAAACAATTAATATTGTCAATGTCTTTTCCATCTCCTCCAAGTTACACATGCTGCATAAACTTTGATATATCTCTAAGAAGTACCAAAAAATACCAACTGGAGAATAAACAGGGCAATGTGCCAGCACTATTGGAAAGGGAAACGATTTCCATGTCTTCTTATAAAATGCTTTGATATTAAAATCAACCGAGAAACAATTCTCTTGGATTTACTGCATAGTAGACAAAGGGTCCTGGCTTTAGGTTCTATTCTCAGGATTTAGATACAGTTAATTATTTTGTTGTTCAGGAACTTTATCATCCCAGTAAACCTCTGCTTCTTCTTTTTGACCCTCAGATCAAGGCAATTTGGTTCCTTCTCTCTCCCACGCACCCCCACGAGCACAGAGAGGCTCTGCCCCTGCTCGCCTGCCCACAGCACTGTCATCCAGGGACTTCTGGAGGGCAAGAACCGGCAGAATGGGACCCACACCCATCCGTGCCCGCGCAACTCCCTCCGAGTCCGCGCAAGGGCACCGCGCAAAACGCGCCCGCGCAACAGCCGCCCCGCGCCCCGGCAGGCGCTGGCCGTGGTGCTGAAGCGGCCGCGGCCGAGCGGTAGGTTGGGGGAAGCTCATGGTGGTACCAGCTCCTTGCTGTGTCAGTAGCCGTATTAGCGCTGTTAGTCTAACAAGAACAGATAATCGTTCCCCGCCAGTGGAGATGGAAATCCGTTCCCAGACAAAAGCGAGAATATTTTGGTGAGAATGCCTCACACAGAACGGGTTTCCCAGGCGGAGGCGATGGTGGCAGCTCTGCAGTGCTGTTTTAATTGCCTCCCCCACCCTTATTTGTCACCTGAAAAATTCAGAGCTGCTTATCAATAGCGCTGCGTGTGTCATGCTGCTGCAAAACATCCCGATCAATATATTATCATTTCAGAGCTTGATTATGAAGGTGAAGGGCATCATCAAGGACATCTGGAAATTCTGATCGGTGTTCCGCAATCTCTGATCAGCTTCAGTGCTCTACAGGCACAGTAACTGGAACAGAATTAAACCAGAATCTCTAACTAGAGGCAGTGCCTTGTCCTCCAATTTGTACCGAGCCGTGCAACTATAAGCAAACAAAAAACAGAGGTATCATCTGCACATTTGCTCTCTCTTAGCATATCCTCTACTTTTCACTCCATCACAGCTCTCAAACACTGCAATACATAACAAACTCCTCACGGCAGCACGATGTGTTACTGTGTACAATTTTCCTGACTGGAATATGTGAGGCAATGGTGATCTAGAGAAAATGAAAATGTATTAGAAGTTTATTTTGGTTTTGTGGCAGCACTACACAAGTCACTTAGATCTTGTACCCTGGGAATGACAACACATGGTCAGAATACACATCAGGCTGCCAAGGAGAAACAGCCAGTATTTGCTTAATATAATAGGATTATTATTTTGTCAATCATAATGCTCTGTACATACTCAAAAGTATTACATTCCATGCATATGCCAAGCTGAAATTGTTCCACTTTCTGTCATACATATTATTATTATTATTATTGCCCTATCTGCTACCTTGAACAAGATGTTCAGTTGTACACAGTCCTCTTTCATTGTTTTGTTTTCTAATATTATTCATGGATCCTTAATGACAAACCAAAAAACTGTCCAATGTAAAATGAGGTGAAAAAGTCATCCCTGGTTCCTAAAGAGTTCTGCTAGTGCTTCGTGGTTGCTTCTCATGAGGAAGGAGTTTGAAGCCACCATTCTGAACCACAAGGCTGAACTGGTTGGTTTCCCATGTCTTAATGTGAAAGACAATCTCCTGTCGTGCAGGAAACAGTGATGTAACTGATGGTTGTGATGCTGATGAAGCTGAGTGTTGGAATTTAGTCCTTCTACTGCTCTCTATCAACATTGCTTTAATCCCGTTTATTTCTGATATGTATTGCTAATGTTTAGCTGAAATATATTAAAAATATTTTCTGCATAATGCTTCACTTTCTAATAGATTTCTAAACAGGCTCATTAATAAGAGCAAAGTACACTGAGGTCTTGACAAAGAAACTCCTGTGGAAGCACAAAATGGCCCCATAACTCATTTATTTTGCAAAACCATAAGCTATTTTGGGGATCTGTTGGCTGAGAACAGTCTTGTGCAGACTGTCATGCCATTTATGGCATAATAAAAATTCATAGGGAAATTAGGGAGATCTCGGGATCTTCTGATAACATACAAAAGATGGCTCATATTCAGTATGTACATTCAGCATAACTCTGGTACCACTGGCAAGGATCTCTGATATGAACATGAGAGTCTTTTATATGCAGCTGATTTTTGAGTCAATGGGCTGTAACACTTTTGAAATCAATGATTATTTAAGAACTCCTAAAACAGCACATTGTCTAGCTGCTGTGCACACAAGCATTGGATCCACTCTGCTCTCTGTTGGCCTCCTGCAAATGGATAACTTGGATCTGAGGGCTGAAGGGTAAATGTGGATTATAACACCACTTTTCTAACCAGACCAGTCAAACATTCACTATACACCTTTGCAGCAACCTTTAATTCCAGAAGGAGCTGGAAATACTCAGCACTTTTCAAGACAGGTTCCAGGACACTCATGGATTTTCATAAATAAGCTACTCGTGGCCACAAAGAGATTTAAGATTTCACCAGTGTTGATATTTACACAGTTTATTTTGGGATTTATTTTTTCTTACATTCTACATGATACCTCAGAGTTTGCAACTTGACATATAAGCAGCAGCCTTCAGGTTTAGAAGCTGCAACGCTCTCTGTCCATTGCTCTTTGGTTATTTCTATTCCATCATATTTTGAAACAGATAAGATGCATTACAGTAAGTCTTACATTTGCATGAGATGTTGAAGAACAAGGCAGGTGTTCTGCTTTGAATTCCTCCAATGACACTTTTTGCAGGAGTGTTTCCTTGGGTGTATTTAGCTGACCCTTGTTCTGTGAGTTCACTTGTGTACATGTGACTAATAACACCAAGATGATCGTGCTTCCTAGAAATTAGACTGGTGGGCAGGTCACAATGACACAAGCAAAGGATATATTGGTAGAAGTTTGTGATGACTGCAGAGCATCACATCATGCTATACAGAGCACGTGTGTAGTTCTGTATGAGAGGAAGACTGTACTTAGATCACACCTTTTGCCCATCATTTCTGTCCCCATGGATTTATTCCAAATTACATGGAAATTTCGACAGCACTTGTTTCACAAAAACATCACAGCCTAGAAGTTTTTCCTCGAAAAATGGTATCTTTGTGAGTCAGACACAAAACCATTATAAGCCTCGGAAATAAAAGTCTTGTAAATTAAACAACCTGCTTTCTTGTAGTGCTCTAAGGTTCTAATATTTGTCAGGAAAGACTCAGCTTTCCAGGAAGCCACAGAAAACAGACTTACAAAGCCTTCCATTTAAAGGTACAAAAATGCCATTGTAAGGTATAATAAGGGAACAGCTTTAACTGTTCCAAAATACCTCTCACCCACACACATCACATAAACCCTGGTCCACTCCACCAAGTGAAACCTGAGATAAGCTACAAAGCATAACTCACTTGTAGTTCTTCTAGTCTTGAATAAAACATCCTTATGAAATACATCCTGCAAGAGATATTCCTTTTGATGAGAAAGTAGCATCACTTTTCTGGGCAACCTCTGTTTGTTTCCATTGATGCATTTCAGAGGAAGCAATTGAAAGAAGGACAGAGAAACACAATGTTTCTGAATAACTCAGATTTTTACAAAGGCCCTGATAGTATGGAATGATTTGCAGTAGGAAGGGGAGAGCCATTGACAGTGGCTCAAACTCTACAGTAGTTAATCTTTGGCATTCACGAAATTGTTTTTAGCTTCCTGGGCAGCGTAAGAGCAGCTCTAAAATCTGATGGTGGAAGAATTCATTTTGATTGCCTGGGCAAGGGTTGTTTCTGCATGGGGAGAGCTGTTAACTGTTCTCATCCCTTCTTTTGTGCCCCTCAGGACATCTAAAGCCTCGTGCAAGAAGGTACTTCAGCACTTCCCTGTGGAAGAAACTATTTAAAGTTAGTAGTGAAATCAAGTAGTATCTTGATGGATTAATTTCCTTACAACTGCTGTGAAGCCAACTGCTGCAAACATCTACAGGAGAGGGCAAGGCTTCTGGCTGGCTGGTGCCACCTTCTGTAAAGTCACAGCAGGCTGTGTGAGAGGAGGTCCTGTCACTGTTAGAAACCTCAAAAAAGATGCAAACCTCCCCACTTCTGCCCTGCAAGGCCTGGCTGCAGTCCTCCCATGGCTGGGCTGCTCTCAGGTGGACTAACAAAGGAGCAAGGAGACTAAGCACTTCACAAGAGGCAACAGAACCCCAAGTGACAGATGTTTGTCCCCTGTGGTTACAGTGGGAGACATTCAAGGAGAGCAGCTGTAAAGATGGTACAAGAATCAGTGTGAAACACTGTGACTGGGGGCTGCAGCGGGTACCTTCTGCCAGGCAAACAGGGCAGGGTGCTCTGTGAGCATGTCACACCAGCAGGGTGTAGGATTGGGCATTTTAGAGCTCACCTAAGTGGGCACCACAGAGTTGCACAGTGCAGATCCACGCTGCAGCTTAGCAAGAGTGTAGCTCTTGAAAAAAAAAAAAAAAAAAAAAGAAGAGGCAGTGCTGAGATGGGATAAATAAGGAGATAAATCACATTGCAATACAATGCAAGCCAAAACCTGAAAATAAACAATTACTTTAAATCATATCAAGCACCTATCACAAACATCACATTTATACAATTGATCCATGCGTAAATTAGCCAATTAATTCTGAATTGGAACACTAATGAAATAATAATTATCTGTTTACAATGCAATGGTATGAGCGTGGGTCTAGAAAGAGAAATAAAGAAAGACTGCAGTAAAATCCACTCAGCTCCATCACCACTGAGCACAGGGGGGGGTGGTCAATATCGATCTTTAATGACCAGATATTCCATAAATAAAATATATAAATATGTGGAAAGCTAAGGGCTTCAAATGACAGAGAGAAAGGCTCTTTTAGAAGGGGGTTTGAGGTTGTTGGTGTGGGGTTTTTTGGGTTGTTTTGTTTGTGGGGTTTTGTTTGGTTTTGGGGGGGGGGGGGTTGTGTGTATTTTTTTGTAATATCAAAGTGGAAATTTCTTTAACATCTTCAGAGTCTGGTTTGGGGGTTTGTCACTGTGAATGTTTTTTTACCCTGTGACACTCCAGAGAGATTAGGATCTCACAGACATCAAACCAGTGAACGATGGATGGAAAAGGGTGGAAGTTTCAAATAGAGAATTATTTTGGTGGCTCAAATTGAAATCAAAATCTTCACTAAGATGGAGAAATTCACTGGGATCTACTTTAAGAAAATTGCACCTTTGGCTTTTCATGTAAAAGCTACAAACATAAAACAGAATTTTTGCCCAGGAAGGGCAAGAGCCCTACTGGCTATAGGTGACTATTGGCTGCTTTATGCCAAAAAGCTGTCTTCTAATACACTTTTTCATGTTTCCCCCAGAATTTAGGAATATTTTCACTAAAATAGCATTTATTTGAAAAAAACCCTGAGCTTTACTTTGCCTGATGCCTTTAAGCAAAACAGCAATTAACAAGAGCAGAGTATTTCTGCAAAATCCTGTAAATTGCTGAGCCCCAATCCCTGAGATGTTTTATGGATTTTTCATTTCTTCCTCTCCCTGTTTATCTGAACCACTCCTCACTGTGACAATAACAGTTTAGAAATGGTCATGTTAGAGATGGTGCTCTGGAAAAAAAGTCATGTAGTCATGTACACTGAGCATAAATGAATTATGCCTGCTGCAGCCAAAAGTGATATGGGTGTCTGCGAATTTTCCATAGATTTTTAACCCTAAACATTTGGGGGGAAGCAGAACTTCTGGGGATATCTTGCAAACCTGAACATTGAGAAGTTTGAGTCAGAGAAAAGATGTCTTGTTTCAGATGGTCAGGGAATAGCAAAATAAATCAGTCATATTTGATGAGGGGATTAAAACGTTTAAATGTGGAGACTGGTTGCCCTGCTGTGCACATGCGCACACCTCCATGTCTACAGCTCTGCTTTTGCCAGGATGGATTTTTGCAGTGAGTGCCCACGTGTATTGCAAAGGCTTAGGAACACGTCAGAATTGAGAGGCTGGCAGGCTCTTTTTTTCTTTTTCTTCTTTTCTCCTTTTCTTTTCCTTATTTTCTTTTTCTCCTTTTCTTTTTCTTCTTTTCTCCTTTTCTTCTTTTCTCCTTTTCTTTTCTCCTTTTCTTTCTCTTCTCCTGTCCTTTCTTATATCTTTTTTTTTCTGTTCTTCCTTCTTTTATCTCTTTTCTCCCCTTCATTTAGTCAATATCTTTTTTTTTCTCCTTTTCTCTTTCCTTCCTTTCCTTTCCCTTACCTCCTGTACAATGCTGATTACGTTACCGATTCACCTCCAAACGGGACCCACATCCTCCCTCTGAACTGCCGCCTCCACAGCGGCTGTACCCACGGGCGACTCGCGGTATTACTGCTGTACCGGAGTTGACGTCGCAGGCCTCAAAACCCAGAGTCGTCCAGCCACGTCCCGGCCCCTCCGCCGCTTTCCCGGCGTCCCGGGATTGAACTGTGCTGTTTGGAAGGGATGCCCCGACCCGGGAGCCCCGGGTCAGCCCGTCCCGGGACGCGGGGCGCTCCCGCGGGGCCGGCGCAGCCCGGCAGGGGGCGCCCTGTGCCCGGCGGCGGGGTCGGGCTCCGGGAGCGGCGGCGGGCGGCGGGTTGGGCCGGGCCGGGTCGGGTCGGGCCGCGTTCCCCGGGAGCCGCCGCGGCTGGGACGTGGTCGCTCCCCACACACACCTTCGCCCGTCGCAGCTCTGCTGCGGGCTCGACGTGTCCCGCCGCCCCGGCTCCGGGGTCAGGAGGGGACAGGCGCCGGGAGGCGGAAGAGCTTCGCAGGGAGGCCCGNACCTCCTGTACAATGCTGATTACGTTACCGATTCACCTCCAAACGGGACCCACATCCTCCCTCTGAACTGCCGCCTCCACAGCGGCTGTACCCACGGGCGACTCGCGGTATTACTGCTGTACCGGAGTTGACGTCGCAGGCCTCAAAACCCAGAGTCGTCCAGCCACGTCCCGGCCCCTCCGCCGCTTTCCCGGCGTCCCGGGATTGAACTGTGCTGTTTGGAAGGGATGCCCCGACCCGGGAGCCCCGGGTCAGCCCGTCCCGGGACGCGGGGCGCTCCCGCGGGGCCGGCGCAGCCCGGCAGGGGGCGCCCTGTGCCCGGCGGCGGGGTCGGGCTCCGGGAGCGGCGGCGGGCGGCGGGTTGGGCCGGGCCGGGTCGGGTCGGGCCGCGTTCCCCGGGAGCCGCCGCGGCTGGGACGTGGTCGCTCCCCACACACACCTTCGCCCGTCGCAGCTCTGCTGCGGGCTCGACGTGTCCCGCCGCCCCGGCTCCGGGGTCAGGAGGGGACAGGCGCCGGGAGGCGGAAGAGCTTCGCAGGGAGGCCCGAAGCAGGGAGGGCAGGGCGGGGGAGGTGGCGAGACGCTGTCCGGGGAGAGCCCTCCCGCCGGCCCGCAACCTTCCGCAAAGTCGTTTCTGCTCCTGTCTTGCGGCGGACGGGTCCCGATAGCTCAGCCCGCTGCCCCCAGGCGCCGGCGGCTTTTGTTACCGGCGGTGCGGGGCGGGGAGGGGTGTGGGGGGGAGGCGGCGCGGCGGGGCGAGGGGAGGTTTTGTGGCAGGAGCGGCGCGGTCCGTGCCATTCGCCTCCCGCCGCTCCCGTGGTGCTTCAGCCGAGCCGGGATCCCTTTGTGCTAATAGCCACGTCCTCATTTGCTGCCTAATTGGACTATATAAAGCCAATAACGGGCGGGCGCTCGTAGCCTCCAGCCACAGCAGCACGTCGCAGGGCGGGGGGGCCGGGGCCGCGGCGGCTGCGGGCAGGGGCTGCGCGGAGCCTTCTCCTCCCGGCTGCCTCCCCGCCTAATCCCATTTGCCATTGTGCGTGCCCAATCGCCGTGTGCTCCCCGCGTTTAACTTGGATGACATTTTGATTTCATCATTAGCATCCGGCGCCAGGTTGACGCAGCAACAGCGNGCCGCCCCGACGCGCCTCTCTCCCGTGCCGCCGGGAGCCGCCACCTGCGCGCCGGGCGCGGGCTGCGGTGCCAGCGGCGGGCAGGAACCGGGCGGGCACCGGAGGATGCCGGAGACCGGGCAGNACCCCGGCTCTCCGCTTGCCCGCAGCAGCCCCCCGGTGCCGCGGGCTGCGCGGGTCCCCTCGGCCCCCCGCCCTGCCTCCCCCCCANGCAGGAGCCGCCCAGCGCCCCGCCGCCTCCCCCCAAGGAATCCTTCTACATCAAGAACCTGCTCAACGGCGGCCCTCCCAAGGCACCCCCGAAGCAGCCGCGGGCTCTGTTCGCCCCTTCGGGCAAGTCGACTGTGGACGGCGCCGGCTTCGCCCTCTCGCAGGTGGGCGACCTCGCCTTCCCTCGCTTCGAGATCCCGGCGCCGCGCTTCGCTCTGAGCGCCCACTGCCTGGAGCGAGCCCAGACCTGGTGGTACCCCTACGCCCTGACGCCGGCCGGAGCGCACCTGCCCCGCACGGAAGGTACCGCTCCTGCCCGTCCTTCCTTCCTTCTTCCCTCTCTCCCCAACGGGGCGGCGGTGATGGGTACCGGGGGCGGCGGGGGGAAGGCTGGTGGCGGGGCTCGGTCGGTTCGTCCCGCTTTCCCTGACGGGACGCGAGGGGCCGGGCGGTGAAAGTGTCTCTTTTGTGTCCCTTATCCCCCACATCCCCTTCCCTCGTCCTTCCCCTCCAGCCGCCGAGAAATCCTTGCTGAGGGACTCGTCCCCCGCCTCGGGCACCGACCGGGACTCCCCGGAGCCGCTGCTGAAGGCGGAGGGGGAGCAGAAGGAGCTGGACTCCAAGAGCCCCGACGAGATCGTCTTGGAGGAGAGCGACTCGGAGGAGGGGAAGAAGGAAGGAGGTGCGGAGGATTGGAAGAAGCGGGAGGAGAGCCCGGAGAAGAAACCCTGCCGCAAGAAGAAGACGCGCACGGTGTTCAGCCGCAGCCAAGTCTATCAGCTGGAGTCCACCTTCGACATGAAGCGCTACCTGAGCAGCTCGGAGCGGGCCGGCCTGGCCGCTTCCCTCCACCTGACAGAGACCCAGGTGAAGATTTGGTTCCAAAATCGCCGCAACAAGTGGAAGAGGCAACTGGCGGCCGAGCTGGAGGCGGCCAACCTCAGCCACGCCGCCGCTCAGCGCATCGTCCGCGTCCCCATCCTCTACCACGAGAACTCGGGCGCGGAGGGGAGCGCGGGGGGCGGTGGAGCCCCCGGCACCCAACCCCTGCTCACTTTCCCTCACCCCGTCTACTATTCCCACCCCGTGGTCACCTCCGTGCCGCTCCTGCGGCCCGTCTGAGCCCGCCCGCCCGCCGCCGCCGCTGCGCGGAGGGGCGCGGAGAGGCGCGCAAGTCACCGGCCGGCTTGTAAGTACTCCGGTCACTCGTGGGATTCACCCGGCCGGGGTCTGCGGGGTGGGGAGGTGGGAAGGTGGGGGGGGGGGAGAGGGTTGCGGGGTTGGGGGGGACACACACCCCTCGGCGGGTGGCACTAGGAAAGTCACGAAATTTAGGAATAANCGCGGAGGGGCGCGGAGAGGCGCGCAAGTCACCGGCCGGCTTGTAAGTACTCCGGTCACTCGTGGGATTCACCCGGCCGGCGCCTGCGGGGTGGGGAGGTGGGAAGGTGGGGGGGGGGAGAGGGTTGCGGGGTTGGGGGGGACACACACCCCTCGGCGGGTGGCACTAGGAAAGTCACGAAATTTAGGAATAAAAATAAAATTAAATTAAATAAAGATGGGGGGAGGGAAAGGAAACTGAGGAAAATAAAAGCGGGAACTTGTAGAGAACCTTGGAGCTGTCACACCTTTTGTAAACGTGGACAAAACCCGCGATGGTCTCTGTGGCTTTAGTTTTATTTTTGTAAAAAAAAAA
>VYZU01001921.1:0-40109 GCA_013401355.1 Ceyx cyanopectus | reverse complement strand
CCCCCCCCCGCCCCCATCCCTGGCCGTGCCTGAAGTTTCTGGAGAGTTCGCATCAACTTGCTGGATGGAGTGAAAGCAATCACTTTAAACTTTGGAATAAATAAATAATAACAATAATAATAATAAAAACATCTTTATAGAAGCGGTTTGGTGGGGAGGTTGCTGCTATTAAAAAAATAATAATAAAGTTGCTTCATTCCTCTAAGCTGTTGGCAACTCCGCGGCCACTTCTCTGTTTACTGCTCGGCAAATCTCTGCCTTTGTTTGCAATTCAGAAGATAACACGGTTCTTCTCGGCCACTGTTTTGAGCTTGGCTGAACAGAACTAGCTCTCCTGTTTGTGGTCGAAACATACATGTATTTCTTTTATTTGGTAGTAAATAGAGCCTCACTGTGTATAGCAAACAGCGGGAGGAAAGATATAAACTTCCCCGCCACCAGATTTGGGGATTCAGAAGAGTTTTGCTTCCCGGAGGGCTGAAGTAGGGACTGGAGTGCGGGGTTCGGCCCCTCCAGCACCCGACGAGAAAGTTTGGGAGGTTGGTATTTTAAAATTATTTTAAAAATTATTAATAATATATGTTTTCTTTCTTCCGAAGATTTGCAAATTTTCTGGCACAGGTTGGTGGGAACTGTTTGATCCTGCTGGCAGGGGCTGGAGGCAGGATGGGCAGCAAGGTGGGAACACACGGTGGAGACACACGGAGCTGTTCCCTACTCCGGGGGAATAATCCCTCTTTAAAACAGTGATGGAAATACGGGGTGGGGTTTTTTTTGGGGTGGCTTTGTTGGGATTTTTTTTTTTTGTGGGTTTTTTTCCTTTAATTTTTATTATTATTATTATTTATTTTTCAAATATGCTGCAAGTGTCTCTGTAATAATCACTTTACTCTATCGACTTGGTATAGTGTGCTAACGGAATGAGAAGACCATTAAGAGCATTAACAGATTGGTACAGCATAATGCTTCAGTTCATATTGATCGCGAAACGTCTGTAAAATATTGTTTCAAATGAATCTATTGTTCCTGCGCTCTTTCAGCGGTGTTGATGACCTTGGTTTGTTCTCGCACATCCAAATTATCCTCTCGCCGCTCTCATCTCATTGGGAACCGGGCGGCGGGTCCCGCCGGCCCCGCTGCCCCCCGGGCCGCCCCCCGCTGCCCCGCGTCTAACCCAAAGCGTAGTCTAAGGGGTCGCAACCACGCAAAAAAAACCCAAAACCAACCAACCAACCAAAAAATTAGGCAAAGGGAACGGGTGTGCGTGTACCCACGAGTGCGGGAAGATGTTCTCCCAAACCTCCCTCCGCTCCGCAGCGTCTGCGGCTGCCGGGGAAGCTCAAGCCTCCTCCCCGGGACCGCATCCGCGGGTTCATCCAGCGAAGTTGCCGAACGGGCTGGTCTAAACCTGTTTATATCAATATCAAGTCGAAAGGGAGGCAGATCCTACAGCCTTTCCCCCCACGCCACATCCCCCCGGGGCTGGCCCGGGCCGGGGCGAGGGAAGACGGCGGGGAGAGGAGCCCGTTCGTGACTCTCCCGAGCTGGTCGTGCATATTTTACAGCTTAAATCAACCAATCCCTCTCGATCAGAGCGATGCCGCCCATTTAAAACTCCCTCGCCCTTCTCCCTGCCGCGCTAGAAGGGGCCGTGGGACGCCCGTCCCGTGTGTGTAGCCGCACCCCCCTCCCCACCACCCCCCCGGGGACACGCGTGTCGCCCGGCCAGCGTGCAGAGCAGCCCCGCGGGCGTGGGAAGCGTCAGCTCGACGGGAATAAAACCTCCGTTTCTCCCAGGTTTGGTCACCTGGTCTCCCGAGCTCCGATATTTTAAATAAATATAAAGAATCTCTTGCTCTCCTCAGCTCTATTCGCCTTCATGATGGAGTGGAACCATCAGATTTTCATCAAAGTTCTATTAAGTGAAACATAGGTTGCAGGGCACCCTCTGATTGAAACAGTTTAAATTTTAATTGTGTTTTTAATTTGACATATAGTTGCAGAAAGGAATGACACTACAACGCCAAGGGGCGGTCGATTTTCTTAATTTCTCCCAGAGGAATTGATGAGTCTATCAGGCCACTAGATTGGAAACACATTAAAGCTCTCTGGTTAGGTTGTTAATTGGAACTTGATGGATAGGGGGCCTTGGATAGGCTATGCTGATCCAATCTTCATGACTTTCTGTTTTCCAATAAATTACACGATTCATTTTCCAGCCACAGATTACATAAATTGTACACCTCTAGGGCTCTCTTTTTCAAATAGGGAGCCCTTTTCCCCAAAAGCCTATTGCGAGATGTCATTTGCACCAAAAAACGAGCAGCAGAGGCTCTTGAATGAAAATCGAAACATAATCAACGTTTATACTTAGAAAATTTATTGAGATCATTTTCTCTGGTATTTCCTTATTTTAAAGTTTGGACGCGCCATATATCATAATCCACACGTGTAAAGGGGACTGTGTTTAATATTTATCGAAGCTTGATTCCAAGATCAAACTTGTTTATGACTTCATCTGTCATTTCAGAGGGAACCTTCTCCCGATATTACGGCCGCTCAACAAGCCTATTTTCCGAGTGCTGCAAAAGCAGCGGAGATCAATTTTTATTAGGCTCCCTTTGAAAGCTTGCTCAGGGCCACTTTAATATCGAGCATTGTAATAATCTGGAGATCTAAACTTTAAGCGTTCGCTCTGTCTTTCAAAGTTTATCTTTGCCTTGGCGTTTGATCATCTGTGCCCCGACGGGACGGGCTGAGGGGAGGTGTGTGCGGGGGAGAGAGGCCAGCAACGGGTTGCCCCCACGCAAAACCCTTAACGTGGCCGCCAGCCTCTGCCCTGATGAATATTTAATCAGATGCTAATAAGAGCATGGATGGGTTGTTTCCCCCGGCGGGAACCTACTCTCGGCGAGCATCCCGGAGAGGCTGCCTTGGCTTCTCTTCCTCCCGAGCGGAGCGGCCGTTGCCCAAGTTTCCCCTGAAATAGTAATTTCGGGGAAATCCCGTCGTTTTCTCGTCTTTGCCGGGCAGAACTCACTCTTGCTTGCAGCGTTTTTGCATCCCGCTCCCGTCAGTATCCATCCCGGGAGCATCCCCTCACGGCCCGGCCTCAGCCACCCACGAGAGGCTCCCACGGGCAGGACTCCTTCCGAGGGGAAGGGAGGACAGAGTCAGGGACACACTGGTCTGCTGGTGGGCTTTGAAGGAAAGGAGCTGTGGCGTGGGCGGCAGCTGGAGCCCAGCAGTGCCACTGTGGTGTCACGTCGAAGGGCTACCGGGGGACTGGGGTTACTCCTTGGACGCTTTCCCTCCCTGCTCCGGTCCCGTCCCCGCGGAGAAGCCGAGGGTCGGCATCTGCCAAGGGCTCTCCCTTGGATGGTCTTCTCGACGGCTTTTGCCCGGATTCTCTTCACCCCTCTCCCTACCCGCAGGAGGGGTGCCGGGGTCTGGGTACGGGTCCAGCCGGGGCGGCAGAGCGGGATGAAGGACGATTTCTTAAATTGTATTTCAGTGCGGGGTCTTTCCGGGTTAATGAGCTGACATCATGATTAAAGCTGACCATTTGTAATGTGTCGCGACCCCGTGGAAAAGCACTGAAAAGGTTAATGTGGTAAAACAGGACAGCACCTGCCCCTCACAGGGAGAGGAGGAGCTGGAACACTTTTCCTAATCAATTAGTCCATTAATGAGTCTATCAAGTAGTTAAGTAGTTAAAGATTATGCCGCTGGTCTGGGTAACAGTCGTCATCTCGCTATACCTAATTATATTATAAGTACTTTATTCAATATACCAGACATAATATGGTGACTCGGAGTTAATGAAAATGTCATTTTAAAACGTCTTGACATTTGTCTCTATTGATTTGTATATTTCCATTCTCGTTCTTTGCTTTCCCCGATTTGATTTTTTTTTTTTGGCGGGAGGGAGGGGGGGCGGGGAGAGAAGGGGTGTCTATATTTTGGAGAGGAGGAACGACTGCACCAGGGAAGGAATCAGCAGCCGAAGCCGGGCCGCTTCCTCCGGCGGAGACCCCGGCCCCACGCCGCTCGGGCAACCTGGGGTTAAAATTCTGGTGTCGCGGCCCCTGCCAAGGCCAAGGGTGTTGCACCTAGACTCGAATCCTATCAAAACCACCGGGATTTCCGAGCTGGAGCAGCACTTGCCACTGTCTCCTCTCCGCGGGCTGCCTCCCCAGCAGTACCCGGGGGCTGCAGCAGTCCCTCGGTGATGTTTTCCCCGGCTCCACGGGGTGGGTGGCACTGGCCCAACCAGCCGCAAAAGTCGCCCAATCTTCATTAATTAAGTCTATTTCCAGGCGTGTCTGCCGCACAGCCGTCGGAGCCCGCTCGAGGCTCGAGGACAGCCCACGAACACGGGTGGTCTCAGCGGGGAGGAGGATCAAGGGAGGAGGGGAAGCAGAAGCCAGGCCCTCGTCGGGAAAAGGGAGGGAGTCCCAAACCCACCGCCCCGGGCATCTGTCGGGGCTCGGCTTCCACCTGGGACAGGCCCGTAGGAAGGGGGCTCCAGGTCCCCCCAAAGGTGGTGTTGGGGTGTTCCAAGGGCCTAACCGCGGCTCCGTGCGCTCCTGGGAAGGTGGAGGACGCCGGTGAGGTTCTTGCCCTCGGTGCTTTGCTCCCCGTTCCCTTGGGGACAGATGTAACACAGAGGCTGCTGCCCCAGCCCGGCCACCGGCTGCCGCCCGCAGATTCTCACTTCCAAGGGAAGGAGCAGCAGGGGAAGAGCAGCGATGGCTGTGATTTATACCCCCCCGAGAGGAAGAGCCTCTGGCTCCTGACAAAGTTTATTCGGGAATGCAGGAAGACACCTCCTCCCTCCCTGCAGACCCCGGGAAGGAAACGCAGAGGAATTTAGTGAGATATTTGTTACCGGTTGCAGAGCAGCACAAACCCCAATTTATCGAAGGTTTTCCGGCCAGCACACCGTAACGGTTCTCTTTTTTTCTCCCCCTTCTCTAATGAGCAGAAGGAAAAAGATGCCCGGATATGTTTATCCCAACACCCACCCCGTCCAGCATAAGACATTCAGGCCACGTCCCTATCACCCACTCCAGGTGTAGGCACGGCGGGCTCTCCGCATCCCTCCCCCCGGGGCGCGGGGTCAGAATAGCCCCAGGGACCGCGGTGAGGACCTAGCAGGGGGTCTCCCCGTCTCCGGGTGCCTGCCGCCCCCCGCCCCGGACCCCGCGGGCTTCCAAACTTTCCTTGGCCGCCGCCACCGTGATTGGCGCGGCGGAGGCCACCTCCATGCAAATGAAGCCCCGCCGCCCGCCGCCCGCAGATCAATAGGGACGCGGGGGAAGGAGCATGCAGTCCGCCTGGGCAGGCGTGGGGAGAGCCGGCAGCGGCACGCCGAAAACACCCCCCAAAACAGAACCCCCGTCGGCTCCCGGTAACCCCCCCATCCTTTCATCCCGCACACCCCGGTCCTCCGAACGCCTCTAACGCGTGAGCTTCCCTCCTCTCCTTTCTTATGAACCCAGGATGAGCAGCAAAGAAGATCCGAGCAAATGCTGTCCGGCGACTGCTCCCATCTCCAGTTTCACCATCCAGTCCATCCTGGGCAGCGGCAGCACCGAGCCCCCCCGGGAGGCCGGCGGCACGAGCGCCTGGCCCGCCCGCGCCCGGACCCTTTCCCTCTCCTCGGAGGACGAGGAGCCGGAGGAGAGATGGAAACACCGCGGCTGCTTCTGCCCCGAGGCTGAGGGCCCCGCCGAGGCGTGCCACAAGCACCAGCCACTCAGCTTCACCTGCCTCGGTGAGTAGCGGGACGGGATGGGACGGGGAGAACGGGGATCGCCGGGAAGGGCCGCGGAGGACTCGGCCTCGGCCCGGCCCCCACCGGGGAGGGGGGAGGAGGGCACGTCGCACCCTCCCTGCTTTCGGGACAGAGCAAATTTGAGCCATCCGTGGTTGAAGAGGAGAGGAAGAAACTCCGTCAAAAATAGGGGGGCTTTCTTTTGGTATTATTTCATTTTTAAATTATTTTTCTTCCTATCCCGCTTGGGGTTGATTCCCGCAAAGGGACGCGATGCGATGGATAATGCTCGTTTTCTTAGAATCTGCTTATTTATAACGCTTGGGCAAGAGGAAGAAAGATGTTTAATTTTTTCAGCATTAATTCTGACTAAACGGTCTGTGAAATGAAATGCTATAAAGTAAAATCTACCGTCTCGTGTTGAACTGGAAATCACCCTTAGCCTGGTACTCAGCTGCCTTCACTGAGGCATGGGCACCCACCTGTCCATCCATCCATCCATCCATCCATCCATCCATCCATCCATCCATCCATTCATCCCCCTCTCCATCCCTCCATGTGATGGACGACAGGGATAGCCTAGGCAGGGACAACTTTCCCAGGTTGTGGTTTTCACTGGGAGCAGAGGCGACGGGTGCCCACCTCGGTGCTTCCCTCTGCCGGGGCGGCGGCGGGGAAGGCGGAGGGACCTCAACCGTCGGGGGGTGCCGGTGCCGGCCGCCGTGCGACCTCCACACGCTGTTGCTGTGTTGCAGGTAATGCCAAGGGGAGCGGAGCGGCGGGCAGCGGGGAGCGGGGAGCCTTCCTCTCGCCACCCCAGCAGCAGGACTGTAAGGAGGAGAAGGAAAAGCCGCTGGGACCCGTCTCACCCTCCTGCGGGGACCGGCAACGCGACGGCGGTGACCGGCAGGCCGGAGCCGCCAAGAAGAAGACGCGCACGGTGTTCAGCCGCAGCCAAGTCTATCAGCTGGAGTCCACCTTCGACATGAAGCGCTACCTGAGCAGCTCGGAGCGGGCCTGCCTGGCCTCCAGCCTGCAGCTCACCGAGACCCAGGCGAAGACCTGGTTCCAGAACCGCAGGAACAAGTGGAAACGGCAGCTCTCGGCCGAGCTGGAGGCGGCCAACATGGCCCACGCCTCGGCGCAGACTCTGGTGGGGATGCCGCTGGTGTTCAGAGACAATTCCCTGCTTCGAGTGCCGGTGCCCCGGTCCATCGCCTTCCCCGCCCCTCTCTACTACCCCGGCAGCAACCTCTCGGCCTTACCGCTCTACAACCTCTACAACAAAATCGACTACTGAGCCGCCGAGCTCTCCTCCCTGAGGCCGCCCCGTCGGGGCTGGGACTGGGGCCGGGACCGGGGCTGCCGTGGAGACTCTGCGGGCACTCGGCCCATCTCCGCGGCGGGGACGGAGGAACGAAACTGATGGGAGGGACGGGCAAAAGGAGAGCCTGAGGCACCGGGGGCACACCCACCCGCCCTTCCCTCCCACTATCCTGCCACTTGAAAAAAAAAAATTAAAAAAAAGCGTTATTTCAGATCTGTAAATATTTTTAAAGAAAGAAAGAAAGAAAATAATAAAACGTTTTAAGCCTCGTTTGTAAATTTGCCAGCTCGATCGCGTGTTCCCTGACTGAAGGGGTACCCCTGGATCTAGGGGTGCCCCACAGCCGGGCCAGGCACCTGGGACCAATGAACGGAAGACTGAAAACGACATGTCACGCCTTGGTTGTTTTTTGTTGTGTTTATTATTATTATTATTATTATTATTATTATTATTATTATTATTATTATTATTATTATTATGTTTTCTTCTTTCTGCCTCTTGCTCGTTATCTCGTTTTTTTGCAGGAAATCCCAGGCGGGCCTGCCCATCCCTTTGCCCGTGGCCCCGGAGGACCGGCCGTGGCTCGGTGCCCTGCTCTTGGCTGAAAGATGAAGGGCTTTTTTCAAACTCGTAGAAGCGGTTTTGGAAACGGGGGCCGTTTATTTGGTTTGCGAAGTATTTTGCTAAAAGCAACGGTGGAGCTGCCGGTAACTGACCCCGGGTCTCGGCCACTCCCGGTTCTCAGCTCCCGGTGCTCGGTGGCTCCTCAACCGGCCCCGGGGCATCCACAGCTGCATCTCCCACGGAGGACGGAGTCAGTCGTTCACACACACACACACACAAATTAAATCCCACGGCAAGTGGCATTTAAACGGCGGCCACGGGCTTCGCGAGTACCGCCGGTACCGAGCACGGGGGATGTTTGCAGCGGCAATAACGAGGGTTCCATCACCGGGTAACGAAAAAAAGAGAGAAACAGAAGATTCGGAGCGATAAATAAGGTGATTTCCAGTGGGAACGAACGAGCTCTCCCAGCGCTTCGCAGCCGGGATTTTCAGCCATAGATCCCGGTTTGCAGCCTGGTGCTGCCTTCTCCCGGTGTAGAGACAGGCCGGGAATTGCTCAGTCCCGCTGCCGGCGGGGACACCGAGGTGACCACCGGCACCGAAGTGGCTGTGCCATCGCTCCGCCTTCCGGACTCTTTTGGTTTTTAAGGGGTAATAACTGGTATTTCGTGTTTATTCGTTAACGTTATTAAAGCTCAGCAGTAGCTGTCGTTACTCCCCGCGGCACGGGCCTGGCGCTGTGACTTGGCTGGGACCCGCCTGGGACCGGGCTCGTCGCCACCTCCCGTCGTGGGAACCGGACGGCGCTCACCCCAACCGCGGCCTCGGGCGGCCCGGGGCGGGTGTGAGGCCCGCTCGTGTGGCTCCCTCGGCGGGGGGGGAGGGGACACACAACACCTGGGTTCCAACCCAGGAACCCCCTTAGCGGCCGCTGATGACAACGGGAGCGACGGGGAAGAGGCGTCCGTCCGCTCAGCCCGGCCCATCCTCCCCCAGCGCGGCTCAGCGGGACCCGCGGACTACACTTCCCGGCGTGCCCCGCGGGGAGAGACCGGGAGCCGCCGGTCACGTGTCGTCCCGCCTTTTCGAACTGGCCAATCGCGGGGCGGCGCCGGCGGGCGGGAATGCGCGTGCGTGTGCGGAGCCGTTGGTGACGGATCGGAGGCGCGGGGTCCCGGGCGGAGCATCGAGGTGAGGCCGACACCGGGATCTTGACCTTCCGTGCGCCCGGGGAGGGAGGGAGAGAGGAAGGAAAGTGGGGGGAGGGTTGCGTGGTACGCCCGGGACCGCGTCGCGGGGCAGCGCCGAGGCTGGAGCGGGCGGCGCGGCCTGCTCACGGCCTGCTGAGCGACGCGGCCTCTCCCGCCGCCTTCCGGGGCTCTCCCCGGCGTCGCGTCCGTTCCCTGGCGGGGCCGCGGGTGCCGGAGCTTCTCCGCCTCTAGCCTCAGCCCTTCCTCGGTTCTCGGGTCCTTCTCACGATCTCTTTCGCTTCTCTCCGCAGCGTTTCCCGCGTCCTGACGAGTGTGTCCGGGAGCGGCCGTGCCTCTGGCGCCTCCGTCTTTCCGTGACCCGCTGTTGTTCCAAGAAGAAAGCTTTTCCTCGGCGTTGCGTGCAGCAGCGAGAGGAACTCTTCCAGCAAGATGAAAACGGTACTTTGCAAGCTTTCTTTAGTCAAAGGCCAGGCCTGTTGCCCAAGCGCTCGCAGCTCAGCGGCCTGCTTTGTTCCAGCAGCGCTTAGATGAACGACTGAGTGTGCTGTTGGCAGCTATCAAAGCATCGTTTTCTTATCTATTCGGTTAAAATGAGCTTTTGGGAGCGGTGGAATTGCGGGAGTGCGGCCCCGTAGCGAAGGGGCAGTTTCAGCAGCAGCCCTTCTTGCCCTGTAACAACTTCTTGAGGGGTTCTCTCATGTGCTGGATCAAATGGTTTCACCGGGACTTTGTTGGTTGAGGTGAACGTGACAGTTACTGCTGGTGGCAGCTCTAGTTGTAAAGAAGTTGCATTTGTGAAAATCTGCAGAGTACTTTGTGTGATTTAATTTTTTTTTACTGTATTATTCTTTTAAATATGCAAAAAATAGAATATTTTTCATTCCTGGTATTTTTAAATATGTTATATATATACATATATACAATTACATATTTATATATGTAATTATATATATATAGTTGTTTGTTTGTCTTTCTGAACCAAAAATAGCTTTGGGAGATCCAGGTTTCTGATAGAAGTAATTTTGCTTCCTGGAGTTGTTGATGGTTTTTTAGTGAGTGTTGTTGCAGATGCCTCCAATTCCTCATGTTTGTTGTTTTGAGTTTTCTGCCTCAAGAGACAAGGCAGTTAATGAGCACTTCCAGTCTAATTCCTGGAGTTGCTGTGAATTCCTTTAGTATTTTATGGCTCTGTGCACCCATCTGAGATACTTTCTAAGGTACGTTTCACTGTTTAAAGGTGTGATGAAGGTGCTGCTAAATTCTCTGTTATAAATAAATTCTATTTATATAGAAATTCATGTAACAAATTCTCAAGCCTGACTGTCTTTTGGTCAGGTATTCCCAAAGAAGAGCTGAAAAAAGGATCAAAAAAGTTTTTATTTCCTGTTCTTAAAAGTTTGATTTGATTTTTTTCCTCACTTCATGTTTAAGCAGCAGAGACAGGACAAAATGTGTTTACATTTTGGAGTGTGTGTGTTTGGTTTTTTTAAGGATGTCTTACAGAACACCTATCAAAGGTCCCACTAAGGCTTTTTTTCAGTGTACAACTCATTATTAAACAACTTGGTGACTCTTCAGTGACTTCCAAGTGCTGAAATAGAATAATTGTGCACTAAATTTGAACCTTGTCCTAGTTCACCTGCTCCTTCCCTCTTGATTTATTCCTCTTAACTCTGCAGTTGTACATACAAATTCAGGAGTGATAGCATCATAGAAGCTCTGAGGTAATTTACTGTTCTGTCCCTTTAGCATAAGGACAATGTGCTCTCAAAACTCCTGCAGCCTTAAAAAAAGCTGGAGATTTTTTGTTGTACATACAATGCACAGTTTCCTCTCTTGAGGTCTGCATTGTTTTTCCAGTTGAAATTTTATTTTCTTTAATTTTTTGTGTATACAACTAATTATTCCTGAGAGGTGAGTTCTGCAGTTACCTTCAGTCCAACTGATCTGTCATTGTATTGTTAATTTAATTTTTTTCCTGTCCTATCACATTTATATGTTTGCTCTCCATTTCAGCAACCTCAAAGTATAATTCTTCCCTTCTTATCTGACCTTCTTTAGATACTAAGAGGGGAAGAAAACATTCTTAAATCTGTTTAATTGGAAGTATTTTGTAGCACTGAGAGAAGTCTAAAGATTGGAAAGTTGCAGTGAACCCAAAACTATTTAAATGATCCAAATGGAATGCTTGGGGGTATATGACAGTGACACCAAATCAACACTTTTTTTGTTGGACTTTTCAAGTCAGATCCCTTTCAGCCTGCTGGTGTTTTTTTAAAGTTAACTTCTTGATGCTCCCAGTAATTTATACATATTTATTGTGTATGTGGCTGTATTTTTATAAGGGAAACATACATTTGTAAGTAATATATAAGCTTATAGATGCAATAAAAATAAACTTTTGTAGTGTTTTTTCCATGTTCTGTTTGGTATTTATATTTAAAATAGATAAATCTACAGGGGAAGGAATTCCTTGAGGTCTTAGATAGCAATCAGCATCTTGAATTTTAGAGAGTTTATAAAAAATCTAGGTATTCTCAACTTTTTCTGTGTGAAAAGTACTAAACTTTTCAGGTCTATTCAAAGTCACCTTTAAGTTGGATCAGTTAGCAAACTAACTTGCTAGGTTCATGTTCTCTTAAGCAGCTCTTGGTTACTCCTAAAATTCAATCTTGTTTTTTTCAGATGACAGGATCAAACGAGTTCAAACTCAATCAGACTCCAGATGATGGTATTTCATCAGTCAAGTTTAGTCCAAATACATCTCAGTTTCTGCTTGTTTCATCCTGGGACACAACTGTCAGGCTCTATGATGTTCCTGCCAACACCATGAGACTCAAATATCAACACTCAGGAGCTGTCCTTGACTGTGCTTTTTATGTAAGTATGTGAGGTGGGGTTTAAAAGTATTTTTTTGAGTAGATACAGAGTGCCCAAGGTATGTGAGAAATGGTCAGTCTCTGAAACTAAACTGCTAGTGAAATCCCACCTGAATTGTAGTTATTTTATGTTTAAAAAGCTTACTTTTCCCAATTATCCTTCTAATTATCATCATTCTGGTCCTGAATACAGGTAAATTACTTCTGTGGCTGCACAGGTAATTGACTTAAGGTAGAAGTGATAGGCAAAAGTAGTTTGAGGTGGTTTCTGCAATAGTATGGGAAAGTGGGTGTGTGTTTCTGAGAGTCACACTTAGCCAGAAATCATCCAAAAGGAATGCCTAGAGCCAATCATTCTTTGCTTTTTAACCATCTCCTACTGACTTGTTTGGGAACCATGGCATTGTTCCAAGTGAGCCATCTGCTAGATACTGTTTCTGTATTTTGAACACCCTGGAAATGAAATATCAGTGGTTTGAAGTTTATTGGAGCCACTTCTTTTTTAAGTAGAAGACTTTTTTTTCTCTTTTTTTTTATGTTGTGAATTTCGGAATAGAATTCTATTTCATAGAGACTTCCATGCATGGGTNTCTTTTTTTTTTCTTTTGTTTATTCTGGCACATCCTCCAATGTCTCAATCTTGTTGTTACTGAACATGTTAAGAATCAGTTTAAATGTTTAATTCTCCTTGTGTTTTTTTTCACTGAAAATTTTGTCCCAGGGCTGGTATCTTACTGTGGATCAGGTTCTCAGTTTGTAGTTTCCAAATTAGGTTTAGAAGGAATACACTTCAGCTAGGTGGAACTGCCTTTGGTTGTGAGCATTTAAAATGAGCATTATGTGTTTTCTGTTACAGAATCAAATTATTTGATACAGCCTCTCACTGCTTTGGTTTGGTTTGAGTTTTACTTTTCAAGTAAAAAAGTTTGTATTGCTCAAAGTACTTAAATATTTTGCAAAGCTTCTCTCATCTTCCTGTTTAGTTCTGGCCTGGATCTTAACCCTTGTGCCTTAATTCCCATCTTCCCAAAACTCTTGAAAGCAAGTCCTGTGTTAGGAGCCTAGGAGATTAAATGTATAGCAGCCAGGGAAACTTAACACATGTCCTAAGGTGAATTTTTTTGCTTTATAGGATCCCACCCATGCCTGGAGTGGAGGATTAGATCAGCAATTGAAAATGCATGATTTAAACACAGACCAAGGTAAGCAGATTAAATTCTTTAAGTGGTCTTAGCAAATGTCTTAAGCTTTAGATTTATGTTCTTACATGAGTGGAATATGTTTGAAGTTTTTAGATGGGGAATATTTGCTTTAAGCAGTAGCCTCTCTTGATGTAAGTTGTCAGTGGAGTGTTCAGCAGTCTTTGCTGTGCAGCCCTTTCTGATCACCAGGGCACTGAACAAGGCCACACCCCTTTGTGACTAAAGACTGTGCTATAGCACCTTTAAATTTAGAGCTGAATCCCTTGCTACCAAACTGAGAGTTTAAACTTTTCTGGTCATAAATATTCCTTGATGTATTTTTACATCTGCATTTCTTTGTTTGCTTAAAGTGCAAATGGAAGGAAATAGCTGTGTACTTGTCACACTGACTGAGGTTTGCATCCTACCTGCCTTTATGTTGCAGAATAACTAGTAGCCCTACTAAATAAAACTAAAAGCAGAGAGGTGCTTGGCAGTTTGCCAGAAAAGTTTGGTAGATGCTTGTTGCAAAATGCATTCAGTTGGATTTCTGATGTTAATCCTGCTCTGCCATAGGCTCCTGGGTCTCAATTAGAGGGAATTAGCTAAGATGAACTAAAACTGAGCATGTTAATTTTTAAAGGTTTGTAGTTGAAGCAGAATGTAAAGCTTTTGCTTTGTCAAGCATCATTGCCAACAAAACGTTGCCCAAAAATAACAGTTCCAGTGTTTCATTGGTGCAAAATATGGACCTAGTTTGTATAACTTTTTTTTTTCCCCTTTGTGTGTGTGTTAGAGAAGTGAATCTTGTCATGAGATAAATGTAGGTACCAGAACCAACCAATAACAGGGCTTGACAAACTTGTGTGTGCAGTAATGTTATGAAAGAAGTCAAATAATTATGTTATAATTTACTTTGAGGTGTCAGTATTTTTTAATTATCATATAGTATTAATTCCTTTGTCACTAATATGTGCAATATACATACAGAAAGCTTAAGTCACTTTCTGCTTTAGTGCCTGCATCAAAGGTGTTGATGCTGTTTGATGCTGAATCCTTCTTTATATCTTTTTATCTCTGAAGATCTCTCTGTGGCTGCCTAAAATTCTCAACTTCATAAGCTCAGGAGTCCTAAGTTTAAATTTAACAATCCTGCTCTTTGCTAAAAGTTCTGTTTCTGAAGATTGAACTGTCCTTAAAGGGACTCCTGGCACAACCCTGGGAATGTCAATGTGTGTGTACTGTGGTCATGTGTCTTTTCTCTATTCTTTACTCATTCTGACTGTTGGTGGAGCCAGCAAAGTGACAACATGTTGTATTTTCTTCCAGAAAACCTTGTTGGTGCCCATGATGCTCCTATCAGGTGTGTGGAATATTGCCCAGAAGTAAATGTTATGGTGACTGGAAGCTGGGATCAAACAGTTAAACTCTGGGATCCCAGAACTCCCTGTAATGCAGGAACCTTCTCCCAACCTGAAAAGGTATGTGCTGGATGCTGTGTTCCAGGTGATGGGTTGTACATCCAGGGACTGGCTAAACATCACCACAGGACACTAAACTGAAGTGAAAAAATGAACATTTAATGGCATTTAAGCTGTGCAAATGGTGCATTTTAAAATACTGATAGAATATATTGCAATTTTAGATTAAGGCTTTTTTTTTTTTTTTTTAATTTTTGGCACTGGTGGTGAACCAAATTCTTGCATTTTAAAACAAACTTGAGGAAGAAAAAACCTAACAAAACCAGCATGTGGCATTGAAGGAATCACTAATAATCCTGGGCTTAATTGCAACATGCACTGTCCAATTCCTTAAACATGAAGACTTTTAGATGTATCAGATCCTGAGGCTTTGAAATGTGCATGGAGATACAGTAGGAGGCCATTTAAGTTGCCTGAAATAATTTATCTTTTTTCACTGATATTAAAAGATTGAACAGATTTTGCTTGTATTGTAACTCACCTGTCATTCTGTGAATGCCCAGTCAATCCAGACATTCTCCTGATACTAAAATCCTCTTTGCTGAGAAACCAAGAAAAATAGGATAAAATATTATGTCTTAAGCTTTTTCTGATGGTTATGTGGATCTTTATACTGCTTACAGTGGTGTCATGGAATTCCAGAACAGCAATTTCTATTTATCTATTTTTTTCATAGACTCCTAAACACAGGCAGGATTGTTGGATAATTTTTTTGTTGTTTTGCCTTTTTTTTTTTTGACTATACCTTAAATTTCATTTAACTCTGTCACATTATATTATCAAAACATAATTATGATCCCTCCTTACATTCCCTGTTGCATCTAAAGAGCTGTTGCTCTTTTTTACAACACAGTGGAACCTACTGCTGGACAGACCTTTGTTCAGAATAAAGTAATGGCATTATTTCTAGTTGTGATTTATAGTTGTATGTAGCATGTAAAGAACTGTGATAAATTGCTGACAGAGGATCATATAATGGACAGCCACAGTGAATCAAGCTGCTTATTGGTTCAGCAAGGTTCATTATGTCATTTTTTTTAATACTGCCTTTGATAAATGTGAACACCTACTCAACTACATGACAATGGTTTCATTTGATTTATGGTTCTGGGGTGTAGAAAGAACACTTACTGTACAGGTGTGACATCAGTTTGTAAAGAAGATTTAAGATATTTAATGTTCTTTATGCCTTTGTTTCCATATGTGTATACAAACACACTCAGATGAATGTTTATTCATATTTTTGGGTCAATTCTTACACCAATAATGGAGATTTGAAAACCTGTCTTGTTAAATTCTGTAGCTGCTGTTGCCTCAAAGTTTTCTTGCCTTTTTATACCTAAGTTGGGGTCATCAGAAATTTTAGGCAATTCATGTGTCAACATGTAAGACAATTCCTATTTTAACACCTGTCTTGAAGTTAAATAAACCCATTTTAGAGCAGGGATATGTGCTGAATGTATGTGGATTGGGTAAAGAAAGTAGTGTGTGTAATTATTTTTTTTTTTAATATATATCTAAAAAAATACACACCTGCCTGCCTTTTTTTTTCTTGTGTTTTTTTTTTTACATTTTTTAATTAGAAATTAACTTTTTTAAAAAAATATAATTTCTCCAGAAGTCTGTAGCAAATACAGGCTTGTTTTGTCTGATATTTCAGCCCAGTCTCACCAGAAGCAAACAGCTTTACTGAGCTACAACCAGAAAGTGAAACTCTGCTTGAGTGAAACCCTACAAGCCTGTGCCAAAAAAGTGAATTGCATCTTTTCTG
The DNA here is from genome assembly GCA_013401355.1 of Ceyx cyanopectus. Taxonomy (NCBI): domain Eukaryota; kingdom Metazoa; phylum Chordata; class Aves; order Coraciiformes; family Alcedinidae; genus Ceyx; species Ceyx cyanopectus. The sequence goes on along the minus strand of VYZU01001921.1, from coordinate 23,914 downwards.
GCAGGGTGCCAGATCTCTCACACTTTTGATTCAGGATCTGAGGTACATCCAGGATCTGTTTCCTACCTGTTTAGCTGCATTAGATCACCTTTGAGAAGCAAATTCTTCCAGGTTGCTCTGGTCAGCATCTCAGTGACAGGATGGCTCTAGGTACCTGCATTCCACCTTGCTTGTGTATCAGAACTTGTTCATTTGATAGCACTGAGATTTTAACTGAACCTTTTTTTTTTTTTTTTAACATATTTCCAGTAATAGTTGGAAGGATTTTAATGCTGAATGTTTTAATGAGAATTTTGATAATAATTGGACCATCTGAGCCATTTTTTGCAGCTGAAATTCCAAGCCATGGTCTTTTTATTCATGTCAAACATACTGCTTCCTTCAGTTGCACTTAGTTTTAATAAAGCATACAAAGTTCTCTTTTTTTCTTTTTTTTTTTTTTTAATGATATCTTGGCAATTTATTTCTCTGTATTAAAATCAAACTCAACTTGAAGTGTTCTGTTTAAAAAGAAAAAGGAATGATTGCCAGATGGAGGAAAACTGAGAAGAAAATGTGGTGTGGTATTGGAGGACTAAACTGAACTGCTAGTGGGGAATGCAAGCTGTGCATACCAAGCAAGGATGAATTCTGATATCCATGCCAGTTTTCCACCCCTGCTGCTTTTTCTTCCTGCCTTGAAATATCCAGTAAAAATGCTTGAAATATTCCTGAGGAAAACCCAAATTGTACTTATTTCCTTCTTAAGTTATACAGAAATGCTTTTGTACACGTGTAGCATTTAGAACATGGGCAATGCCAGCAAAAGGAGCAAATCTTATCTGTGGAAGATCATTCAGATATCACTGATATTTGGAGGCTGATAACAGAACAGCCCTGCTTGAAATGTAGAATTGCACAAGTATATACACATATTGAATGTTATTATTATTTTTTCTATATTAGTTATTTGTATTATGGACTGTGGACTTGATTTTTCAGCTATGTGCTAGGGTACAGAATTAAAGGTAAGCTTTTGAAATGCTGCATCAGTGTCTTATCACTAACCAGCTGCACACTGCTGCTGTCTATCCCAAATATGAGTTTAAATATGAAGCTAAAGGCAGTTCTGCAGCTGTGGTATTGCAGATGTCACTTGTTTTGTTCTTGCACATCACTGATGATTGATACTGTACAAAGAACAATGCATATCCAGGCTAATAAGTGTTAAATATAGTTTGTTTTGGTTTTTTTTTAAAGGTCTACACACTTTCTGTGTCTGGAGACAGACTCATTGTGGGCACAGCAGGTCGGAGGGTGCTGGTGTGGGATCTGAGGAACATGGGCTACGTCCAGCAGCGCAGGGAGTCGAGCCTGAAATACCAGACCCGCTGTATCAGGGCCTTCCCCAACAAACAGGTACAGGCACCCTCTTAGCAACTCTTGATTTCTGCTGCATATACACTAGGAAGAAAGGTGGCTTGCTTTTCAGGCTTTCTGCATCTCATTTATATAAAAATAATATTTATTGTCTTCAAAGTTTTGTAATCAAACTCTGGGGAGGGGAGGAGTTGGTGGGGGGACACACGGTGCTGAGGGCTTGTTCCAGGTTAAGTCTTTTTAATGTGATTTAGCAATGCTTGCCACCAATTTATCAGCTTATTAGTTTTTTTCTTCATGCAAACCTCTTGAATGCATCACAATGCTGACATGTAAATAAAAATCAATAACAACCCCAAACCCAGCAAGTTGCAGCAGAAACCAACAACTGAATCGTCAGTCGCTGAGCAGCCTTTGTGCATCGTAGCCCTAGGTACTTCACTAAGCTGTGAGCAGGGGCAGGATTAAGACTATGAATGTAGTTTATATATCTTTTTCTTCCTTTTTTTTTTTCCTTCCTAAGTCTGTGTCATGCACTCAAGAAGCCATCATCCATTATCTAGGGGGAATTGTCCAATTGAGATGATCACACAGCCGTTCCATGTAGGTTAACACCGTGTATCTGGGGTATTTCTCTTTCTGAAGTAAAGCAAGAAGATTAGCTTTTTTTTTTTCTGACAAAATAATTTGGAAGGGGAATTTTCCCTTGTACCTAGTGATAGCACAGGAATTGCAAGACCTAGTTACTTGTTCTTGAACTGGCATGAACACTTTGTCCATTTTCAGTTCCAGTTATAGTAAAACAAGCTGATCTTCCAGATTGTATGTATTATGGATTTTAAAGAGCCTTGCTATAGCTGAGTATCATTACAGTCCTATTCCTGAAAAGATCTATTATGGGCTTAACTCAGAAGTTATAATAACAGCATCTCAGGTTACTTTAAGTCAGGACTGTAATTAACTGGATAAGTGGACACCACTTATAATCAAGTTTCACTGAAAATACAATTTCAACTTGAGCGTTTAGTTGCTAGTATAAAGCTCTGAATGAATATTAATGTAATGTAATTCTGAAACTAAATAGTCCCCTGAGTGTCTCTAATATTTCAGAAAATGAGGCCCCAGGGGATAGGTGGGCAAATATAAGAGGTTTTTCAATTTATTTTTTTTAATCCCCAAATCAACTTGTGTTTGGACCTGCAAGGGTAATTAAAAGTCTCACTGTCAGCTTCAAACTGTGGTGCAATGAGATTCTCTCTGAGAGCTTTTTTGTTGTTTTTTTTTTTTTGTTTTCTGCTTTAATTTCATAGAAGCAGATTTTGTTGTTGATGCCATGGATCTGTGGTAACTGTTTCTGGTTGCACACAATTTAAGATTGTTGACGTTTCATTTCTTTAAGTTTAGAGGAGACAAATTGTATTGCAGTTGCTTCTCCAGTTGTAAACTCCTAAAATCCTTATCTCCAAATTCTTTTGGCAGGGTTATGTTTTAAGTTCAATTGAAGGTCGTGTTGCAGTGGAGTATTTGGATCCAAGTCCAGAAATCCAGAAGAAGAAATATGCATTCAAATGTCACCGTTTGAAAGAAAACAACATTGAGCAGATTTATCCAGTTAATGCCATTTCTTTCCATAATGTCCACAACACGTTTGCCACAGGTTAGATACTCAATATTTGTAACTCTTGCATCATTTTCTTTAATTTTGATTTTAAAATATCAGCCATTACTTCATGATCTCCTGCTTTTTAAGCATTTAAATTATATTTCTTGCAATGAGCAAGAACACTTGCATCATTTTCTTGAGTTTTGATTTTAAAATATCATCCTTTACTTCATGTGCCCTAATTTTTAAATTATATTTCTTGCAACGAGCAGGGATTTAAAATAATTTGGTGCAGTGAGTTAATTGCTTTAAGAGGGATTTTGGGAACAACTCGTATTTTACTAATCATAATTTACTGAATCAAGCAACTCTATAACCTTGTGTTTTTAAGGACAAATTAATTCCCAGGTAGTTTTATCTTTTCCTTCTTTATTTTATTTTGGTTTTGTTTTTATTTTCTTCCTGTGGTCAGATTGAAAAGATTCAGCCTTTTCCCATGCAGAGTTGACAAACCACCCTGTAATTAATTTTTCAGGAGGTTCCGATGGCTTTGTAAATATTTGGGATCCATTTAACAAGAAGAGGCTGTGCCAATTCCATCGGTATCCCACCAGCATTGCATCACTTGCCTTCAGCAATGATGGAACTACCCTTGCAATAGCTTCTTCATATATGTATGAAATGGATGACATTGAGCATCCTGAAGATGGTATCTATATTCGCCAAGTGACAGATGCAGAAACAAAACCCAAGTGAGTATGCTCCACCTGTATTTGAGACTTGCTGAGCATTCATCCCAAGATTTATTAATTTTCCTAAATTCATGAATAGCATTATTGATGGCAGGAGATAGTGCAGCTTGACAGTAGGGCTGGGTTTGATTTTATCTTGTTTGCCCAAGCTTTCAATATCCGTAGGTTGATAGACGGCTGATGGATAAAATTGTGCCTAGTTGTTTAGTAGGAGAAGAATGTCAAACTCTCCTCCTGTTTCAATAGCTGCTATTATTTGAAGCTGTGGAGTTATTGCTACCTCATTGCTTTGAGAATTAAGTGAAGAATTCAAGAATAATTTATTTGAGTAACTGTTACTGTGTTTGAATGTTTAAAAGCTGGAATTAATGAAATCTTTACACGCCGAGCCTGCTCCCAGCTGTCACGGCCAGCACTGAGTCTAGATACTGGGCTGTGTAAAATCAAGGAGAAGCTTTCTCAGTTCTCCTGTGTTGGAGTTTGCTGCAGCCCTCTGATAACACACTTTTCTATCATTGCTGCTGTCAAACCAGGGCAAGCTGATTGATGGAGGTAAAAGATTTCTGTTAAGCTCGCTTTGGCATGAATGTTACACAGAAAAATTGCTGTCACAGAGCAGAATTGCACTGCTCTTCATTATGCTAGCACAGGAGCAGTTGTTTTTATTTTCAAATTCCTGTGCTTTGTCATTGCTGTTGTTTGCTTTTTTTCCTTCTAGCACTCAAAACTGTCTTGCACTTTAATTGTTTGTCTCATTTATATGGTATTTATACATATAAGTGATAAAAGTTTTTGAGGTTACAACCTCAAGACTTTTCCTCCACATCCTGCCTCTTAAGTGACATGTTTATTGGTTTTGGAGCAGCCATTTTATTGCTGTGGAGCTGTTGTGAGTTGCAGAACAATAAATACATTTAAAGATGTAATTTTAAAGTAATTTTGATACTCGTGGAAAAATAGTTCTATTTCAATATTTATTTCCAGGGCTTCTTCAAGGAAAAAAAAAAAGAAATGAAAAAAAGATTAACTAAAAGCCAAACAGAATTAAAATTTATTTTTAAAATCAGGTTGTACTTGTTATATTGGGAGGGAGCTGAAAAAAAAGTGATAAAAGAATACTTGCTGCTATTGGCCATGTCATAGTAAGAGCTGCTTTTAGTTATTTTTGTTCATTGCTAGTTAGAGTTGCTAATTCTGTAGATGCTTCATTCTGCCTTATGAGGAGGTTAATCTACAATTAAACAATATTTCCTCTTGGCCCTCCATTATTTTCTGAAACAGATGGTTCATCATTTCCTGGGCTGTTAAACACAGCAAGGTTAAGGTTAGACTCTTGGGAATCAGCTAGTTTTGAATCTTATTAGGCTGTAGAAGGAAAACTAATAAGAATACTCCTTAATATCATTTGGTGACTGTAAACAATTATTTATTAGCAAACAATTGATCCCAGAAGGGCAAATTGTTTGAGTCAGTAATGAGCTGAGAAAAGACAGAGCATATCTGTGTATTTGGAAAATAATTGTAACGTAATTGCAATGCATTTAGACAGGCATCTTTTTGGACCTGTTTCTATCTTTAAATGAATTTCTGAAAACATTAACAAGGTTTATATGCTTTTCTGACATTTACAAGTTGCTTGTGCCAACCTTGGGGCACTAAGAATGATGTGGATATTTGAATGTTACAGTAGTGTGAGTCATCTCTGGTTTATTCTAAAAATAAGTTACTTAGGACAGGAGACTTAATAGTTGTTTCCTAGTGATCTTTTANTCTTTAGCACTAACGTGGACACACTAACTGGGGTGGGGGGTGAAGTTAAAACAGTTACAAAACAAACCTTTTCATCTCCTTATGCAACAGGAGGAGCCAGTAATCTGTGACTGTTGAGCTCTGTGCCATTTACTTGTTACTACTTGTAGGTTGCATCTCCTGACTGTGCACTGCAGGTGCTAGTAGGTGTGTGTGTGGTGCAATGTGTTATACAGCCCATATGTAGGTATAGTATATATATTTATATACACACTGAAATTAGTGTACAGTATCAAACCTGGTCGAGGGTCAGCTGCACAAAGATTGTTCTGTCATCTCAGTGATGTCTGTGAGTGACAGTGAGCTGGTGACTGAGGGTGACAGTTTGCTCAGTGTGGCACCCAGCTGTACTTTTGACTGGGTTCTTTGTCATCAAGGGGTAGGACCAGTGGCAGGTCCAGGTTGTGAACTAATGCTGGGACTGCTGCTCCCCGAGGCCCTCTGGGGATAAGGTAAGTCCTGTTTTCTGATCCTCCTATGGGCAACTGCAATCCAAGTATAATTATACTTCATAGAAGCAAAGACTTGAAAGATAAAGTCCATGCATTGTTTTGGAAGACGTGTGGGAAAAGGAAGACATTACCTGGAATAACCTTGCAGTGCTCTCAGTGCAGCTTTATTTTTCTCTTTAAAGTTGAGGCCCATTGCTGGTGTTTGTGAAGGCAGCTGTTGGCAATGATTTTTCATTTTGATACAAAGCAATGGATCTTCAGAATTTATTTCTCTCTGCATATGCCCTTTCCTTTGGAGAAGGGGGAAGAAGAGGTAAGCAGGAAGAATGCCTTTCCATTATTATATCACATTATATTTTATCACAGCAAAGCATGAGTTCCCACTGATTGATTCAGGTTGCTTCTGCTATATCTTGCCCATCAAATTGAATGCCAAAGATCAAATTTGTGATGATAAAATACAATCTCAACCAGGGCAAGCTGATTGATGGAGGTAAAAGATTTCTGTTAAGCTCGCTTTGGCATGAATGTTACACAGAAAAATTGCTGTCACAGAGCAGAATTGCACTGCTCTTCATTATGCTAGCACAGGAGCAGTTGTTTTTATTTTCAAATTCCTGTGCTTTGTCATTGCTGTTGTTTGCTTTTTTTCCTTCTAGCACTCAAAACTGTCTTGCACTTTAATTGTTTGTCTCATTTATATGGTATTTATACATATAAGTGATAAAAGTTTTTGAGGTTACAACCTCAAGACTTTTCCTCCACATCCTGCCTCTTAAGTGACATGTTTATTGGTTTTGGAGCAGCCATTTTATTGCTGTGGAGCTGTTGTGAGTTGCAGAACAATAAATACATTTAAAGATGTAATTTTAAAGTAATTTTGATACTCGTGGAAAAATAGTTCTATTTCAATATTTATTTCCAGGGCTTCTTCAAGGAAAAAAAAAAAGAAAAGAAAAAAAGATTAAATAAAAGCCAAACAGAATTAAAATTTATTTTTAAAATCAGGTTGTACTTGTTATATTGGGAGGGAGCTGAAAAAAAAGTGATAAAAGAATACTTGCTGCTATTGGCCATGTCATAGTAAGAGCTGCTTTTAGTTATTTTTGTTCATTGCTAGTTAGAGTTGCTAATTCTGTAGATGCTTCATTCTGCCTTATGAGGAGGTTAATCTACAATTAAACAATATTTCCTCTTGGCCCTCCATTATTTTCTGAAACAGATGGTTCATCATTTCCTGGGCTGTTAAACACAGCAAGGTTAAGGTTAGACTCTTGGGAATCAGCTAGTTTTGAATCTTATTAGGCTGTAGAAGGAAAACTAATAAGAATACTCCTTAATATCATTTGGTGACTGTAAACAATTATTTATTAGCAAACAATTGATCCCAGAAGGGCAAATTGTTTGAGTCAGTAATGAGCTGAGAAAAGACAGAGCATATCTGTGTATTTGGAAAATAATTGTAACGTAATTGCAATGCATTTAGACAGGCATCTTTTTGGACCTGTTTCTATCTTTAAATGAATTTCTGAAAACATTAACAAGNATCATTTTCTTGAGTTTTGATTTTAAAATATCATCCTTTACTTCATGTGCCCTAATTTTTAAATTATATTTCTTGCAACGAGCAGGGATTTAAAATAATTTGGTGCAGTGAGTTAATTGCTTTAAGAGGGATTTTGGGAACAACTCGTATTTTACTAATCATAATTTACTGAATCAAGCAACTCTATAACCTTGTGTTTTTAAGGACAAATTAATTCCCAGATAGTTTTATCTTTTCCTTCTTTATTTTATTTTGGTTTTGTTTTTATTTTCTTCCTGTGGTCAGATTGAAAAGATTCAGCCTTTTCCCATGCAGAGTTGACAAACCACCCTGTAATTAATTTTTCAGGAGGTTCCGATGGCTTTGTAAATATTTGGGATCCATTTAACAAGAAGAGGCTGTGCCAATTCCATCGGTATCCCACCAGCATTGCATCACTTGCCTTCAGCAATGATGGAACTACCCTTGCAATAGCTTCTTCATATATGTATGAAATGGATGACATTGAGCATCCTGAAGATGGTATCTATATTCGCCAAGTGACAGATGCAGAAACAAAACCCAAGTGAGTATGCTCCACCTGTATTTGAGACTTGCTGAGCATTCATCCCAAGATTTATTAATTTTCCTAAATTCATGAATAGCATTATTGATGGCAGGAGATAGTGCAGCTTGACAGTAGGGCTGGGTTTGATTTTATCTTGTTTGCCCAAGCTTTCAATATCCGTAGGTTGATAGACGGCTGATGGATAAAATTGTGCCTAGTTGTTTAGTAGGAGAAGAATGTCAAACTCTCCTCCTGTTTCAATAGCTGCTATTATTTGAAGCTGTGGAGTTATTGCTACCTCATTGCTTTGAGAATTAAGTGAAGAATTCAAGAATAATTTATTTGAGTAACTGTTACTGTGTTTGAATGTTTAAAAGCTGGAATTAATGAAATCTTTACACGCCGAGCCTGCTCCCAGCTGTCACGGCCAGCACTGAGTCTAGATACTGGGCTGTGTAAAATCAAGGAGAAGCTTTCTCAGTTCTCCTGTGTTGGAGTTTGCTGCAGCCCTCTGATAACACACTTTTCTATCATTGCTGCTGTCAAACCAGGGCAAGCTGATTGATGGAGGTAAAAGATTTCTGTTAAGCTCGCTTTGGCATGAATGTTACACAGAAAAATTGCTGTCACAGAGCAGAATTGCACTGCTCTTCATTATGCTAGCACAGGAGCAGTTGTTTTTATTTTCAAATTCCTGTGCTTTGTCATTGCTGTTGTTTGCTTTTTTTCCTTCTAGCACTCAAAACTGTCTTGCACTTTAATTGTTTGTCTCATTTATATGGTATTTATACATATAAGTGATAAAAGTTTTTGAGGTTACAACCTCAAGACTTTTCCTCCACATCCTGCCTCTTAAGTGACATGTTTATTGGTTTTGGAGCAGCCATTTTATTGCTGTGGAGCTGTTGTGAGTTGCAGAACAATAAATACATTTAAAGATGTAATTTTAAAGTAATTTTGATACTCGTGGAAAAATAGTTCTATTTCAATATTTATTTCCAGGGCTTCTTCAAGGAAAAAAAAAAAGAAAAGAAAAAAAGATTAAATAAAAGCCAAACAGAATTAAAATTTATTTTTAAAATCAGGTTGTACTTGTTATATTGGGAGGGAGCTGAAAAAAAAGTGATAAAAGAATACTTGCTGCTATTGGCCATGTCATAGTAAGAGCTGCTTTTAGTTATTTTTGTTCATTGCTAGTTAGAGTTGCTAATTCTGTAGATGCTTCATTCTGCCTTATGAGGAGGTTAATCTACAATTAAACAATATTTCCTCTTGGCCCTCCATTATTTTCTGAAACAGATGGTTCATCATTTCCTGGGCTGTTAAACACAGCAAGGTTAAGGTTAGACTCTTGGGAATCAGCTAGTTTTGAATCTTATTAGGCTGTAGAAGGAAAACTAATAAGAATACTCCTTAATATCATTTGGTGACTGTAAACAATTATTTATTAGCAAACAATTGATCCCAGAAGGGCAAATTGTTTGAGTCAGTAATGAGCTGAGAAAAGACAGAGCATATCTGTGTATTTGGAAAATAATTGTAACGTAATTGCAATGCATTTAGACAGGCATCTTTTTGGACCTGTTTCTATCTTTAAATGAATTTCTGAAAACATTAACAAGGTTTATATGCTTTTCTGACATTTACAAGTTGCTTGTGCCAACCTTGGGGCACTAAGAATGATGTGGATATTTGAATGTTACAGTAGTGTGAGTCATCTCTGGTTTATTCTAAAAATAAGTTACTTAGGACAGGAGACTTAATAGTTGTTTCCTAGTGATCTTTTATGCATATTAATATGCAGCACTTAGCATGTCTGCATGATGTGTTCTTAAATAAATTGAGGTGGGGCCATATTAAATAAAGGAAACTTGTACAGAGATACAATATATAATAATTTAGTGGTCAAAAAGCTGATCTTGCCAAGTGAAAGCATTTTTTCTACACATTTCTGCTTTTATAGAATGTTGAATGTTTTACCTGTTTAGGATTACTCTAAATATTGCTGAAATACAATTTATTTATTTCAGGTCTACTTAGACTTCTGGTGATGCTTCTTATCCATGAGAGGTGCCCACCTTCTCCTGACAAGTCTAAGCTAAAACAACAGAAGTGAGAAGAACAGTCTTTGTACTTAAGTTCTTTTTAACCAAGAAATATTTGTTTGTATATTGTAGTTTGTCTTAATCTGTCACTACTTGCCTGCTTATGTTAGTGAAACTTTTCTTTATCTGCTGTCTGTAGATAAATGAGTTCATTCCTTTAGATAACTTTTCATATCCCTTTATAAAAACTTACCACATCTTGTAGTATCTTCTTATTAAAATTTCCAGTGTTCTCATAAATGTTCAATAAATATCCACAGGTTGTGGTTTTTTTTGTGAGTATATTTTGTGTAGCAACCTTTACTGTTTGCAAAGTGAACTTTAAAACCAAATCTCTAAGTTGCAAGAATCCTTGAGTTCTCAATCTTCCTGATGGAAAAATTTGAAACCTTTTGTCTTTTTCCAGTGAGGTGAACTGGGAATTTCTTTGTTATTTGGGGTTGTTGTGTCTCTGTTTTCTGGTTGTTTTTTTTTAAGGTGGGCTTGTTTATGTCAGAGACTTGATCATTAGTGGAGAACATTTTACCATTTCTGAAATGAGCTTGAGTGTGTGATGCTTTGTTTTGATGTTTGTTTTCCACAGACTGTATAAAAGACTAAAATTACTGATGCTTTAGAAGAATTGAGGGTGCAGGGGAGCAAATGTGAGTGTCAGCCTACAGCCAAGTGGTCTGTTCCAAGTCTGACCTGGTATCCCAGGGTTTATGGAGTAAGACAAGGGGAGAAGTAGAAAACAGAAGTTTCCCCAGAATGGAAATGTCATTCTGACCACAAAACCCCATGAAAATATCCTGGGTTTAGGGATGTCTTGTTTGCCTTATTGTTGGTTAGTAAGAAAGGAAAGTCCTCTCACTACCAGAAGGACATTGAGGGGCTGGAGTGTGTCCAGAGAAGGGCAGAGAAACTGGTGAAGTGTCTAGAGCTTAAGTCTGGTGTGGAGTGGCTGAGGGACCTGGGGTGGTTCAGTCTGGAGCAAAGGAGGTTCAGGGGAGATGATCTGGCTCTCCTCAATTCTGAAGGGAGGTTGGAGCCAGGGGAGGGTCAGTCTCCTCCCAAGTAATAATAAGATGAGGAAATGTCCTCAACTTTCACAGGGGAGGTGTAGGTTGGACATTAGGAAAAATTTCCCTGAAAGGATTGTTAAGCCTTGATGCTTAAAGTTTGACAAATGAAAAAAAAAATACTAGGAAAGTACCATTTTTTTTTACCAACAACTTTGATCACTGTCTTTTTTTCTAAGCAGGAATGTAGATCTGATCAAGAAACTAAACCTGCAAATCTGCCTGCTAAGAAGAATCCATTCAATGTTGCACATGCCTGGTTGGTTTGTGGAAATAAAGTGCTTTCTGATTGACACCACCAGTAAAAGCTCTCATCCAACTCTGGTTGTAGAAGGCTCAGGATGCTCTTAGTTGTAGTCTGCATCAGGTGTTGGGAAAGACTTCACCTTGTAGTGAAGAGCAAGGAGGGATGGAACAAATCAGGCTTGGGGAAGATGATGAAGCTGTGAGTATTTTGGAGTGGTGATTAGACCTGTACTCCTGCCTTCTGCTGAGTTATCAGTGGTTGTGTAGCCAGTGGGAGTGCTTTATTGAAGGAAACAGAGTTGCTGACAACTGGAGTAGTATCCAATCGTTTGGTGAAGGTGGTGATGGAGAGGAGGCTCTGTGTGCAGAAAGCTGCAAACTTGAGCTGTTACTAGATAGACACAAGAAATGGTTTGTATGTGGAATATCTTATAGTTTGCCATGAGCTAGATACAGATTCTTTGATAATATAAACTGGTTCTGACAGGTGTGTTAAAAAGCTTCCTGATTTAATATGAATAGTGACCTTACTACAGTAGCATCCAGCCTCTGTTCTGATAGGTGTGCACCATCCCTGTTTCTTCCCAATTTAATTGGCTTTTTTAGCTCAGATGCTGCAAGACACTGATGTTGGGCAAAGGTTGAATTTTTGATGTCAACTTAAGAAGTGATGACACTTTGCTGTTTAATTTGATTTGATTCATTCTTGATAGTCTGGGGCTTAACCACAGGATCCAAAGGTTTCTGTGAGAACAACTGGCAAATAGCAAAATTCCTGACATGGGGAATAACTGTAGGCTGAAACAGCAGACTTTGTGTGAAGAACACAATTAGGTGTTCCAGGATCCCATAGTGTGTGCAGGTATAAATACAGATATATTTGCAGAGCAAACACAATGTCTATAGTTTCTCTGTCCTCAGCTGAGTGTATATCATATCACAAAAAAAAAAAAGCCCAGGATTGAGCCCACAAATGAATTGTTACCTGAAAGTGACCCTGTTTGTGAAGAAGAGAGACTGAAGTGAGGATGGGTCCAAATATATGTGAGAAGGCAGAAATAGGCTAGGATGAGAAGGGAACATGTGAAATGGAGAGAGGATCAAGAGGGGAGTTACAGGGGAAGTGCAAAGTGAAATAAAGAGGGGAAAACAAAACTGGGGGAATTCCAAATGGTTTGGTTAATCAAGTAGACATGTAACCCCAAAATGATGCTATCTGTGCAGGATTCTTTCCTGATGTGGATGCATTTCTGGGTGATCTGCTCTAGTTCTGTCCTGATCTGGCAGGGGGTTTGGACTTGATCTTCAGAGGCCCCTTTTAACCCCTGCCATTCTGTGATTCTGTGATTTTCATTGGTAACCACTGAGGAGGGAGAAACTGTTAATGCTTGATGCACTGAGATCTGCTTCAGTGGAGAAAGGTAACCCAAGATAGGTGCGAGGAAACAGATTGGATTTACTAGTTCTATTTTGGCTTCAAAATAGTAGGAAAATTCCTCGTGGTGTGTCAGTGTTTTACGTAAGTGCCTGAAACAAGAGTCTGTAGAAAATAGACACCTGGGTATAAGGGAGGAGAAGAGACATTTTGGGCAGGGCTCCAGCTGTGTCTGCCCGTGCAGTTGGAATACAGACATTTCTTTTACAAGATTAATCTTTTATTAGCTCTCTTGTAGAAACGCGGGGCAGGGCAGAGCTTTCTAAGCTGGAGAAGTCAGGAAACGAGCCTTTTCTGACCTATATAACAAGCAGCTGAACAAAGAGGATATACTGACTGGTGATCAGAAGAATTGAGATCTAAAAAAGCTCCTTAAGTCATTGCTTTTTGGCCGGTGTTGAGGGCCATACAGAAAACATGGAGCCATTGCCATCACTCTAATAGAGTCATCAATCACCACTGACTGCTCACAGGAAAAAAATATCACGGGTTGGCTCTCACAAGAGGCTCATAACACTGTGGTATTAGAAGCCAAGTGGCATCTGTGCCCTGAATGTTACAAAAGCGTGCTGGTAAGTGTACTTTTTTTTTCCTCCTGTTGGCCAGTACTTCAAGATAATCAGTGTAGGGTTACTACGTACAGGTCTGGAGCTCTGCCTCGTCTCGGATGTGATGTTTTGTGCAATTATAATAAATATCTATTAAAAGCCTGGGTCCTTTAGATGGGCATTTTTTTCCCCAGCATAACCAGTCCCTGCTCTGAGCTCAAAACTGAACTCTGAGCCCCAAACATAAAGACTTAAGTGATGCCGTTGAGAGCGACCTTCACAGAGCTGTGGAAGTTTTGCTAGCTCCACCTTCCTTGACTGGCTCACACTTCTCTAAGTGTCCTTTGGTTTTTGCTGCCTGGAAAATGAAGGCTTTTCTGTAGTTGGGAGTCATGTAGTCACTAAGTTGAGCAGTAATTCAGTTGGTGTGTTTGTTTGGATGCCCCGAAGCTGTGTGTTTCTACTGTTGGATGCTCTTGCAAATGTTGGCTTAAATGACACGTCCACCATCCATGATTAGTATTAGTGGTCTGGAGCAGAACCTATTTCTTTTGACTAGCAGACATCTGTTCTGGTGATTACACCATTAGCTGCTTTTATGTTGTTTAGTATAATCATAACCACAACACTAGTAATTTTTTAGTCAATATGCAACTGATACAACTTCTAGTCCTCCAGCAAGGTGACATTTGCTCTGAGATGCATCAGGCTTCTTTGTTCAAAACAGTATTTAAGTGATACTTTGTCATACATTCAGACGTGTGGAATTCAGAAACGAAAAGTCAAATACAGGACTCTCCTGGATATTCTGAGAACTAATATGCTAAAGGCATTTCCTATGAGAGATGTCTTCTTTCCAAAGATTATATATGTGGTGCTCTTTGTCTATACCCTACATTTTCCTATAGCATGAAGAGATACAAATGCACTAACGCACGATGGCAACACAGGGGATGTAATAGGTCTTCAGAGTCTCCTGTGATTACCTGCAAAATGGAAGGGAATAAACTGTTCTCCACGTCCACTGGGACTGGGACGAGGCATAATGAGCTTAAATTGCAGCAGAGATTAGTGTAGACATTAGGAAAAACTTTCTAAGTGTAAGGATGGTTGAGCTCAGGAATAAATTGCTTGGGGAAGCTGCAGCATCTCCATCTGTGGAATGTCTCAAGCACAGGTTTGACAAGCATCTGCCAGGAATAGTGTGGTTTTAACTGGTTCTATCTTCAGGCAGGAAAGATGAGCCTGTGCTGATTGTACTTGCAGTTGTTACACTGCTAAATTAATCTGATCATTCACTCACCTGGCATTGCTCCTGTTACAGCAAACCAATGTTGTTTGTAACAAGGCAGGGATTCCTATTTATTTAAGACTGGAAAATTTGTAAACAGGCTTTTTTATTCCTCCATAGTTCACATCACCATGAACAAACTCATTTCAGTCTGGAATCCACCCCTGCTTACCAGAGCTGGTGAGAGCTCTGCAGTGCAGTCCCCTTAAACAAGATCATACTGAAGTTCAGTGTATGTATTCGTTTTGTAGGCATTTGTGTAAGGTTAGTAAAGCAGAGTACCTGATTCTTACTGGCTGTATAAATATTTTGTTTAGACTAGTCTTAAAATAATTGTATTTGAAGCTTGCAGCCAGCTTCACCCATCAGCTAGCACTAAACAACCCTTGTACCAGTGTGTAGCTGACATGTAGATATTTGAATCAATTCCCCACTTAGAGAAAACCACTATATTCTCCGTGGTCAAAACAAAGCAAGGTAGCACGAAGTGAAAACAAAGCCATCATTTATTCATTGACACCAAAGAGTTCCTAATGATTAAATTAAACTAAACAAGGGTTGGTTTTCCCTTGCTTGTGTTTTCTGCAGACCACCGCTGTTCTGCAGCGACAACAATGCAACAAAGGCCACAATTCCCTTATTCTCAGCCCTGTGCAGATGCATTGTAAGGAATGATTCTGGCTTGAGGATTTGTTCCCTAAATAGATAAGACAGCCAAAGGTTGAGAGAGAAAAAATCTCATTCCACAGATATCAACAAAGGCCCAGAATTAGGAAACGGATTTATTTGTCACAGCAAAGACAGGACTTGGAAAAGATTTCTTGATTCCTAGCACACATAATTGGTTTAATTTCTTGCCTCTGCTCTAGACTTACTGTGGGGAGTTATTTGAGGTAATCTTTGCTTATTCCTGCGATGCAGTTTGTCATCAGTCGAGTGAACAGTGCTTTGGTGTAGAGGTAAATGAGACCAAATTGGGAAAGGAGAGTTAAAATCCTTCGATGAATCTTCTTAAATGCAGATTTTTCTTATGTGATGATACAGTATGTGTGCTATTGTGTGGATAGATAGTACTGCTAAGTGGCATAAAGAGATTCCAACAGGATACAAAAATCAACTTTATTTTCTACTGTAGTGAAGGATGGATGTTAACAGGATGGAAGTAGAAACTACAAGCATTTTAGAGGTTGTGCTTTCAAAAACAATAATAAAAGCTGCCGTTGTGTTTCGACATAGTGTTAGCTGGGCAGAAAAAAAACAGCCTCATTCAGGCCTGGCAAATCAAAGACTATTAAGAAATATTAAGCAGCAAAATTGTTATCTGCTTTATAAAGCTCAAAAAATAAAATAAAATCCCATGGCTGTAGCCTATGCAGCAGACAAAGAAATGGAGACATCAAGCATATATATATATATTTAAAAATTTCCTATGTTTCAAACCCTCAGTTTCTGATGTCTGTTATTGATGAAGTGGTGTTCTTGGCCCACACAGACATTGTGCCCTGCTGGGGTGGCTGCAGTTGCTGCCGTGCTGAGCATGCTGCCCGTTGCTTCAGAGCTCTCCAGAAGCTGCAGGTGGAAGCAGACACACGGGGTAACTTGGAAGTGGGACAGAGCTCTGTGTTCCCAGTCCTATGATGGTGTTTGATATTAGTCTTTTATTAGGCTAGTATTTGATATTTGCTTTTATATCTAAAGTCACTGGTTTGAATTTTTTGCTTCCTGGTGACACTGCATCATTTAAAGACATCAGCTGGTGACATGGATTGCAGGAAGATAAATACAAACCTCTCTTGTATTTATAAATGAACATGTTTTGAGAACATGAATTTTGCTTTTTCCTTCCCATCTATTTTTTTTTTATGTCGAGATTGCTTGATTCTTCCCATGAAGGCTTTAAGTAGTATCCTGCAAACACCCTATCATTGGAAGGTAAAGCTACCCGAGCAGTCAGTGCCCAGTTTCTGTCAGAGTACATTAATTTCTGCTAATGAGATTTTAAAGGGAAATGATGTGAGAAATATTTGTAGATAAACTTTTTGAATGACACATCTGGCCTTCTGTGCAAAACCCTCAGTCCTATACCATAAATTAAATGGCAGGAATATAACTGGGGAAATACAGCTATCTGCTCCTGTTTAAAATCTTTCTTTTTAAGATCATAATGCTTGGCTTGAAAAAGAAAAGTAGTGTTTAAATCCTTGAATTTTTCCCTTGGTTATAATGGAGTCACTGTTCTTTCCCTGTCATCTGCAATCCTTGACTGCTTTTAATCAAATCCTCAGGATTTAAATTATTAAACATCTTTTTGGGATTACATTTTTTATTCCTAATTATACGCAAAAGATATATATCATGAAATATGCAGCATGTAATTGCGATTAAAGCGGGAAGTCTCCAGAAAGATGGGCCTAACAGTTTTATACATCCAAAATTTAATTAGGCTGATAATGGGTTTAGAAGTGAGATTTTTAAAGATGGGGTGGGGAAGGAAATTTTTGGAATTATATCTATATATATATGTGTTTTTTAAAAGGGGCTGGAGATCATTATGGAGGCAGCAAATCAAAGTCATCTTTCTTTTCTGATCCCCAGTTGTGTTGTCTTTCTCCTTGTATTGGTCTTGAGTTGTCCATAAAAATCTGAATTTACTTAGTGAACAAGTAATTCAATGAGTTGCAGAACACAGTCTAATTTGAATAACTAGTTGGGTTTTGTGGTTGTTCCTTCTTGGACATCTGAGAAATCTAGTTTAGGCTTAAACCTTCCACAATCAGGAGGAAACTTTTCCCAGGTAGGTTTCCTGGGCATGTTATTAAAGGCTGTCTCCTCTGCTTGGCTGCCTGCTTTCATGAGGGTATAGCCATTTGATATCTTTGAGGCCTCCTTCCTCTGTCAAACACAGTTGTAATTGGTCATTCAGTTCCAAAGCTACTAGAAGGATGACAGGAGAACGAGGTGGGCTGATAGACAGGGACAATTTCAATGCATGAATCTCATTTCCTTAGGAAACTGGAATAAAATCATTTAAGGTTAAGGCCCTCCAGTAACCCTCTCACTTTGTGAGAACAAACCTTTTTGCTGAAGTATCTGTTTTTGCAGTATCTTGGTCAGTCCAGCACAGGATGAAACCCATTTTGGCAGTTGCTTGTAAGTGTCCCAGGATAAAAACCTGGTGTTGCTGTGAACAGGAGGAGGCTGAGGTTGTGAAGCCTTTGGCAGCACCAGGATTCACCCCCTGCAGGTTGCAGTTCCACCTTGTAGGTTCAAAAGGACAAAACCCACTCTTTTTATTCCCCTCAGTGAGCTTAATGTTGCAAACACCCCTTGTGTGCTTCAGGGCTACCTTCACTGTAGCTTTGTGACATTTAAATAGCAACTGAAATTTCAGGTGCAGCCTCCTTGGGACTTTCACCCAAAGGAAAACCACTGTGTGATCCTGTCATCTCTCAGGGCAGAAGGTCATGGTGCACATCTCAGGTATGCAGGAACTTTGCCCCAGGGCTTATGCCCACCTAGCTGTGAGGGAGAACAAGGGTGCTGGTTAGAGCATCTCATCAGGTGCCTCTCCAGCATCAGGGATTTCATACCTCAAAGGCAAGTGGTCCCACTCAGGCTTTTGTTTCTGCATCCAGTGTGGCCTAACACACTGCTAAGAGAATCACAGAATCATTCAGGTTGGACAAGACCCTTGGGATCATCCAGTTCAACCATTAACTCTACAAAGTTCACCCCTAAACCATGTCCCCCAACACCACATCCAAACGACCCTTAAACCCACCCAGGGCTGGTGACTCAACCCCCTCCCTGGGCAGCTTTTGCCAGGCTCTGACTGGATGTTTTTTCCCTAATGTCCAGTCTAAACCTCCCCTGGTGCAGCTTTTTCCAAATAATGCTGTTTATCTTCCCTCCTCATGTCACTGACAGGTTTGTTTTGCGTTTTTTTTTGTGTAAACATTTGACATTTCTTTAAGCTCCAATTCCTACCATCAGAAAGAATTCAAACATAACTTGTAAGTGGCAAACATATTGAGACACCAAATAAAACCTTAATCGTTTCACAACCTGTTTTCTGGAGTGTCTTCTAAATTACCATCAAAATCCCTAAATAAAACAAAACCCTACAAACAAACATTTTTTTTTCTGTTCTGATTGCAAACCAAGCCTATGTGAGCAGCCTTGAAATCATCATTCTGGCATTTCTTTCTTTTACCCAGTGGAGATGTCCAGATTCAACACTTTGAGGCCATAGTTCCTTTTTTCTTCCTCTTATTTCAGTAGTTGTTCTGCTAACATCTCGTTCTGCTGTGGAACTGCTTACAGTAAAAAAATAAACACCCTTATTTGCTGAGAATCTCTATGGTGAGGGATTTTTGTGCATGTGGAGAGAGAAGGAAATGAAAGATGAACATGTTAATGGAGGAATCATGCATGTTTCAGGTGATGTATTATATGTATCCCCTTATTTCTTGTTCTCTGCATTTTTCATTTCTCCAAGGATGTTGTATTAAAAAAGAAAAAATAAAAGTGATGCTTTTCCTGTGTATCAAGTCAAAGACATTTTTGGTGGGACTTTGCTGTAATGTCACTTCAGTTTAGTTCCTCATGGAGTGATGTGGAACCAGGATCCAAACCCTGACCAAACCCTTTGGAACTCAAGGGACACTGTTTCCACTTAGTGACTAAGGCTTGGAGACAATTCCTCTGGCTAAAATCAGTGTGGAAAACCTTGTTTCTCTTGGCACAGGATCGGCCACTGTGTCAAAATGGTGGCAAAGAACATTTCCCAGAGCTTTTTTTGTTACTGTGGCCTCAGAATCACCTTTAGAGGCAAAGACTGTATCCCTAAAATAGAGTTTATGTCATTTACATGTGATGCATGATCACGGCCATTCTTAATTCCCCATGTAAATATTTACTGGTTGAGGGGAAAAAAGAATTTGCATCACAGGACAGCAAGAATCTATCAGCAGGTATGTTTTTCTTTGGAGCTGCCTCCTAATGCAGCAGCTTTTCATCCCTCTATATAAGATTTACCTTTAACCTAGAATCTTTCACCCATTATCTAGAATGTATAATTATAAATACATTGTAGTCTTGAGTAAGTACAATTAAAAAGGGTAATTCGTTTCCCTCCCTCTCTCCCATCCTCCCACCCAAGTCCTTAGGTTTAATTTTCATGATTATGTTAGATTATGAGTCATTTTAAATCATGGTATCCAGTAGAGACTGCTCCTACTCTGCAGCTCTTTTCAACAGTTGTTTATGGTAGTTTCAGCCTCTTTCTGCCTCTCTGAGGCTCTTTATTTTTAAAGCTAGGCAGACAAGGCCTAAAATTATTCCATTAAAGAGGTGCAATTTTTGTAATGGGACTTAGAGTGCTCTGCAGAAGTGCAGGCAAGTTTCTTCAATATCCTGAGCATTATTCGCTCATTTAGTTAAATGATGTTTCTAATTCCCTGGTAATTACATGTAATGAGGCACTCTTTCTCTTCTTGATGAGACTTTAGCTTAATATGAGATGTCGTATTTTTTTTCTTTTTTTTTTCCTTTCTTTTTTTTTTTTTTAGGGATAATTACCCTTCCCAGGAAAAGCAGGGGGTTTGTTGTGCAGAATATATAGCAAATTATTTTATTTCCTGCCATCTTGACTGCCAGTAAATTATAAAATTAAGTTTCAGTGGAGCATTAGCACCATTTTGGAAAGGATTGAGGTTTGGTTTTTTTTTTTCTTATTCATGTTTTGATGTCCTTTGGGACTGTTGAGCTATTATTTGTAGAATGGATGGTTTTCTGCCAATGCCTAGTATTAGATGGTATTGAAGCAGCAACATAGGTTTAATATTTTTTTTTTTCAAGATAATATCCAATGCAGAATGCTCTTGTTATATGCTTTTTATATCAGGTAATAATCTTCATAAAGTTTTATTAACACTCCCCCCCCCCCCCCCCACCTTGGTGACAAATTTATTTTTACACATGTTATAGTATTAAATACTGGGGTATTTTTTTTTCCAATGTCCAGTGGCTGTTCCTAAATTTCTTATATTTGAATAATATTTAGGGTATTGGAATGAAGGAAAAGCTGCATGATACATAAAGTTAATCACAATAATGCAGCATTTAATTTTCAGTAAAAATAGAATCAACAGTAATTATAATGTCAGGCAAAGAGCAGAACCTGGGTGTAGCTGGTTTGCAGGTGGGCTTTTTGTGAGTCTCTTTACCTTCTCCACATCAGTGTCCATCAGTACTGGTGTTAATGAGTCACCTCCTCTGCAAAGCCCTGTGAAAGCTATAGGCTGAAATGACCATAAAGCAGCCAGACACACCATTGTTTTAACTTTCTAAAACCACAAACATCACTCCTGGCTATATGTGCAAGATCATCTACTATGTGTGCTCACCCTGCAGGAGGAAATCAAATCCAATCAAAATCAGGTTGTCTGGGGGAAAACCTTACTGCCTAGCAGGGGTTGCTGGGAGGGAATGGGAGAAAGGAAGACAATGTGTATTTATTACCAAAGTCTTCTGTGGCTTCTCACTTGTCTCTGTCTTTGGAAGAGATGTTTTTGCAGCTGGTTTAGAAGACTTGCCCTGCTCATCCTGGCAACAGCATGAGTAGAAGGCCATGAAGAGCTTTTATCAATATGGAACTATATATTCCTACGTGTGAGTATATTACACTTAAGTCCTTTTAAGTCAATGAGACTACCTGTGTACTTACAAAACCCTTAAATTAATATTTTTAGGGTCAGCATCAGAACTTGTAGCAACTGAAGGATTAAGTCTTGAAAATGGTGGGCTCCTGTATCAGAAGTGTACCTTTTCAGTCTAAGAAACCATGGTGCTGCTAAGTTCTAAATATAAAGGCACATCTTCATGATAAAACCAAGATTTTGAGGGGCTAAAGTGCAATCAGCGGTCGAAAATAAATGTCATAAATAACTTTTTTGATCCCAAATACTGTGACCCCAATTCTATAGAAAGAAGCTGGAAAAATATGACTGCATCTCACTCTTTATTTCATCTTAAGCAATTTGACATCAATCAAATGACTATAGAGGCAAAGGCATGAACGTTTATTTCCCAGCCCACAGGATTGCTGTCAAATTGCAATTTTCAAAATTGAAAGAGTTGTTAAGCTAGATTTTCTCCATTTTCTTCCTAGTTCTTTCCCTCAAACTTTCAGAAATGTGCCTCTCAATTTTGCAGTGTGCTATTCTACAATGTGCGGGGAAATTAAAGAAGCTCCTGAAAAAATTCTTTACCATGCAGCAATAAAATCTCTTTTTCCTGTCTGCAACTCAGTGTATAAATCTGGAGGAAGACTGCATCAAAGAATAGGGAATGAATGAAATTTGAACGTTAAAATATTACCCAGGAGAGGTTGTCAGGCAAAAGAAACAAGTTTGGTACATTCACGTTCCATGATTTAAAGCTACCTGGTTATGACTTGTTACCTCCAGTCTGCTGCAACTCAGAGCAAATACTCAGACCTGTTAAGAAGGGGAAGGTGCTACCTAGTGGTTATACTTTATGGGTGTCATTTTTGAATTATAACCCCCTTTTCCTCAGTAGTATTGGGTAGGTAAGACATGCAGTCATTAAATGCTTGTTGTGTTTAAACAAATGGGGTAACTGCATCCTTGTAATACATAGGTTCACTGAGATACATTTCAAAATACAACAATTAGACTTGGCAGGTGTTATCCATCTCCTGTTGCTTTTGTAACAACAGAGTTTGCTTTTTGACTCTTGCAGCTGCTCAACATCTTGTTGGGGTGGTTGTTCTTTGTGCCTGCCAGATGTGAGACTAGGAGAAGCTGTTTGGAGAAGGGTCCACCCTCCAGTGTAAAGGAGCAGCAGCATTCTCCAAGGGGAACCTTTCAGCCTGGTCTTAGCCTGGAAAGCTGCAGGTTGCACAAAGGCTTGGCAAAAAGCCTGGTAGTTGTCTGTAAGGCAGGAGGAAAGTGGATGTTCTCAACTAGAATGGTGAATGAACACGTGAATGCCTGGCTGCAGAGCTGATACTCAAGGTTTTGCCTTCTCTGATCATGGATCTACCTTGAGAAGCTGGGTGTGGTGGGACTCAGGACATTCACTTGAGTGTTGCCAGAGGAGCAGAGCCCATCAACTGTCTCTGTTAGACTTTCAGTCTTCTCTCTCCCTGGAGCCCCCTCTGCTGAGAGGTGTATTCCCTTTGTGATTTTTACATCACGATTCTGTCTGTCCCTGCCTTCTAGGTGGTGTTTCGTTTGTTTCAGGGGGAGAGTTGAGCAACATAGTCATTTATGTTTAACATGTACTCCCTTAGGCTCATTATCCTGCTCAGCATTGTAATCTTTAATATGAATTTTGCCATTAATTAGGCAAAGGCCTCTGCTCAGACACTCCGGCCTTCAGGATTCATTTGTGCCTGTTGGTTTAGGTGAAACAGGCCTGTCGTATGTTCACAAGACTCCATCCTTCAGCTGTTTGGCTGCCACCTTAGCAGACCTCCAGCTCCAGACACAGTACAAGAATGTCTTGGTCATGAAGATGTCAACCTTTCTCACAAAGCACACTAAATTAGCTGTATTTCTGTCTCACAGCAAGCTAGACCAGCAAGCTAGGCCGCTATGCCACAGGGAAGAAAAGGGGAGAATATGGGACAGAGAAAGGAGCAGGAAAGCCCCGCATGGCTGCCCTCTGCCAAGAGCAGCAGCATCTGCCTCTCAACAGCCTTCCCAGCACAGCAGGCACTGAAGACCATGGTGGCTCCACAGACGCTTTTCACCCTCCTTTTGCCTCACACCCTCATGACCATGGTCGAGATCTCACACGGGCCCAGACACTCCCTGGACACTAAGGCTGGGCTGGGAGCAAGAGGCATCACTGATGTGCTTCTGTGTGTTCCCTGCTGTGTGTGTGTGTGTGTGTCTGTGTGTGTGTGTGTGTGTGTGTGTGTAGAATCTGCCTCTCCCAGCCACTTCCCAGGGATCTGGTATGGCAGGAGTGAATGTGCTACTGAGCTGGAGAATACGCTGCTCTGTTGGCAGTGTGGAACCTCCACCCGCACCCTTGAGAAATGTTGCTGTGAAAGCAACATCCTCTCCCAGTGACACATCAGGAACAGAGATCCTGAGATGGACAGACCCCATCCTGCCACCAGCACACA
>VYZU01001916.1:0-12267 GCA_013401355.1 Ceyx cyanopectus | reverse complement strand
AATTCTCCTTAGGTTCCCTGTTTCGGAAATGTAGTCACTGCCCAGTTGAAATGTTAGTAATGGGTAATAGTCTATAGACTGTACCAGAGTGGGGAGCTTTCTAACCACATCCTTAACTCTGTCTCCAGGCAGGCAGCAGACTGCCCTGTGCAGTGGGTATGGTCTACAGATAGGGCCTTCTGTTCCTTTTAGAAGAGAGTCACCCACAAAAATAACTCTTCTTCCTCCATGAGAAAGTTTCGAGCTGTGAGTCTGAGGTATAAGTTGTATGAAAATCACCAATGTGATCATCTTCAGAAGGGTGTCAAATATTGAGAGCAGTGAGGGGGGAGGGGGAGGTGGAGGGAGTACTCGCCTTCCTGTGCGAGGTGAAAGCTGCCTCCAAGACTTCCCCTCTCCCATTTCCTCTCCTTCAGGCTGGTTATGAGAAGGAGACTGGGTTTCTTCCAGAAGGGCCTCATACCTCTTCCTCAGAGGCACCAGAGGAGGCGAAGCAGGCAAGGGGGTGCCTGCCTTCTGCCAGAACCATGAACCTGCCTCCATTCACCCCATTTACTTAGGTTTCTGTCCTCTTTCTTAGAGGGACAGAGTAGATTTTCCCTTTGATCTAGGACGCCATCAGTCACTCAAATGGAGCACAAAGCTTGGCTCCAGTGGTCTATCTCAATTTCCGATTCTCTAATGCTTCTAAGCCTATCTATTTCAGCCCTAAGTCTTGCAACCTCATCTTCCATCAGGGCCACATGGCAGAGCAGATCATTTACCTGCTTGCACCGCATGTAGCCATAATGAGGGCTGCCCTCTGAGTTCAGGAGCAGGTTGTGGCATTCTCTGCAGCCTGTCATCTGCACTCCCACATCTTTCTGTGGGGGCTTTGCCTGCATTACTGTGTCCACTTTGATTGGCATCAGGAGTGTGGCCTTCCTTTGCCGAGTAGAGATCATTTTGTTAGGGAAAATACAGGAGCAGTTACTCCCTGCTTGCATCTCATGCAGCCCCCTCGTTCCAACAAGTGAGAAGGCTGCCTTCACGCTGCCCACAGTCTGAGCAGCGCTTCCAAGTTTACGCCGAGTTTAAATCGAACACGGTTACCCTGTCACTGCCCCCAGCTAGTCACCCTCCCGGCCTCCCTTGAGAGAGAGATGCCAAGACCTTCTTAAACTCACCTCCATCTCCCAGTCTCCCCAGATTTAGGGAAACCCCATCTGCTTTAAAAAGAGGAGGTGTCCTGGTTTGGGTGAAAACCGAGCAAATTCTGTTCAGTGATTTTGCTTTTTCAGCTCAGGTTTTCTAACTGGCTGCCCTTTCTGGAGTTAGCAGCATGTTTTGCAGACAGTGTCCGCTTCTAGCAGTGATAACACCTCATGTTTAGTGTTACTACCAGGGATGGAATGCAAACCAAAGCCATTGTTAGAGTTCGTGTACTGTACTGAGGGATGCAGAAGAGTGAAAGACCACACCTGCAGGGAGGAGCGGACAGGACAGGTGACCCTAAACTGACCAACAAGGTATTCTATCCCATATCCAGCATATCCAGTATATAAAGCTCAGGGGTCTGGAGGTTTGTCCCTTTTCACTTCCAGTCTCTCTCTCTTTTGCTTTGGCTCTTGTGTTGGCTTTTTTTTCTCCTGAGACCCAGTGCCAGAGTGCAGCTCCTCCACAGCATCAGTGACAGTGACGTAATTACCACTGGGGGGTGTTGGGTTCGATACTGGCTTTGTACATATTTGTATATATTTCATTTTAATTTTTGATTAAATTGTTCCAGTTTCCTTTTTTCTAATCACTAAGTTTCTCTCCCTTATTCCTTTTCTTTCCCCTTTGGGGAGGGAGGATTAAAAGAGAGCATCTGTTGTTGGTCTGGGGGTTACCCTGACCCTAAACCATGATAGGAGGAATTAAAAGCTCCGGTCTTGGAAATTACCAGTCTTGGTGCCGCCCTCATGCCCACAGTCTGAGCCTGTGTCCTGTTCTGGGCTCCCCAGTTCAAAAGACATAAGGAGCTACTGGAGAGAGTCCAGCAGAGGCTATGAGGAGGATTAAGGAACTGGAAAATTTCTGTGTAGGCAAGAGAGCTTTGGGACTGTTTAGCCTGGAGAGAGAAAAATGAGAGGGGATCTTATTAATGCTTATCAATATCTAAAGGGTAAAGGTCAATAGGTGGGTCCAGACTCTTTTCAGTGGTTACCAGTGATAGGACAGGGAGCTAGGGGCACAAACTGGAACCCAGGAGTTTCCATCTAAACAGAAGGAGAAAATTCTTTGCTGTGAGGGTGGAAGAACCTGTCCCAGGCTGCCCAGAGGTTTTCTGGAGTCTCCTTCTCTGGAGAGATTTCAAATGTGCCTGGATACTGCGATGCTGGGCCATCTGCTCTAGGTGACCCTGCTGGAGCAGGTGTGTGTCACCAGATGATCTCCAAAGGTCCCTTCCAACACCCAGCTTTCTGTGATTCTGAGATTTGTTTTTTTCAGGAGAAATCATTGTGAGGCAACAGATAAGCAGAAACCTTAGTGTTTAAAACAAACTTGTGGTCTCCTGTTCGTAAATCCCATCTGTGCTTGGCACAGGGAGGCACCACAGACTCTGGCCTGTTCAGCAGTAATATGTTCTGATGCTCATGCAAATGTCAGAGAATTGTGTATAAAGGAGGCTAAAGACGAAAGAAAGTGCACACTGTACCTTTTCTGCAATTCATAGTAAGCAAAATGATGTCACGCTGGTTCTAGATGCAAGCCAACACAGGATACATATTACGTATACAATTAACACATGGATGAGAGACTGGTGCCACTGTTGGAATTTTGGGTTTTTTGATCACGGAGAAGTTAATACGGCACCTGCTCTGCTGGCATCAGATGGGGTACTTCACTCCAAAGAGGAAGAAGGTTTCTATCACAGGAATTGGCTGGGCTCATTAATCAAGCTTTAAACTATATTTGAAGGTAGAAAGGGGGAAAACCTGTCTTGCAGGAAACAAACCGGGAAATTTGTGTAGTATTGTGCTAACTCCACTGCTACCTCAGAGTTTGTACGAGTCAGGAGGTTCTTGAGCATTGCAAACTTGCTCAAATGCCTGTACAAGAATGCACACAGCATGGGGAACAAACAGGATGAAATAGATATCGGGGTGCAATCTCAGGACCATAATCTCATTTCAATCACTGAGACATGTTGGGACAGCTCACATGACTGGAACACCGTTATGGATGGCTATGTCCTTTTTAGGAAGGATAGGCTAGCAAGAGGAGGTGGTGGAGTTGCTCTCTATGTGAGAGAGCAATTAGAATGTATTGAGCTCTCCCTGGGGGGCAATGAAGAGCAGGTTGAAAGTTCATCAATAAGGATTAAGAGGAAGACTAGTATGGCAGACATTGTATTAGGTGTTTACTACAGGCCATCTGATCAGGATGAGGAAGCTGATGAGGCCTTCTACAAGCAGCTGAAAGTAGACTCGTAATCACAGGCTCTGGTTGTCATGGGGCACTTTAATCTCATGCACATTTGTTGGGAAAGCTACACAGCCAGGCATACAAAGTCCAGCTCCAGAGCATTGAAGATAAATTCCTAATGCAGGTGTTGGAGGAGCCAACAAGGAGAGGAGTGATGTTGGACCTTGTACTGACAAACAAAGAGGGACTGGTTGAGGGTGTGAAGGTAAGAGGCACCCTTGGCTGTAGTGACCACGAGATGATGGAGTTTAGAATTGCAGGCAGCAGGCATAGGGTAACAAGCAGGATTGCTACCCTGGACTTCAGAAAGGCCAGCCTCAGGGAACTGCTTGGAAAAGTCCCAAGGGACAGGGCTCTGGAGGGCAAGGGGGCCCAAGCAAGCCGGCTAATATTCAAGTACCATTATCTCCAGGCTCAAGATCAGTGAATCCCAGAGTAGGAAATCTATTAAGAGAGCTAGGAGACTTGCATGACTGAGCAGGGATCTACTGGATAAACTTAAGCAGAAGGAAATATATAAAAATGGAAGGAGGCACAGGCCACTTGAGAAGAATGCAAGGAGGTTTTCAGAGGATGTGACAAAGGAAGGTGAGGCCTCTCTTGAACTAAACCTGATGAGGGAGGTCAATGAAAACTAGAAAAGTTTCTTCAAGTATGTTGGAGGCAAAAGGATATCTAGAGGCAATGTGGACCTGCTGCTGAATGAAGTGGGTGCCCTTCTCTCTTATGAGGAGAGCATCTCCCTTCTGAGGAGAGGCTGAGAGAGCTGGGGCTCTTTAGCCTGGAGGAGACTGAGGGGGGACCTCATCAATGTCTATCAATATGTTAAGGGTGAGTGTAGAGAGGATGGAGCCAGACTTTTCTCAATGTCATCCAATGACAGGACACGAGGCAATGAGTGCATGTTGGAGCACAAGAAGATTAGGGTCAACACAAGGAAAAACTTTTTCCCAGTGAGTGTGATGGAGCTCTGGAACAGGCTGCCCAGGGAGGTTGTGGAGTCTCCTTCTTTGGAGACACTCAAGACTCACCTGGTTCTGTTCCTGGGTGACTTGGTCTAGGTGAGCCTTTTCTGGCAGGGGGGTTGGACTAGGTGATCTTCTAGGTCCCTTCCAACCCCTAACATTCTGTGATTCCCTAATCAAGTGGTATATAGGAGATAGAACTCGAGAGAGATGAAGACTGCCTCATAAGTGGTGATGAGGAGGAGTTGCAGAGGTGTTCCTCTTCATGGCCATACGTAAATTTGAACAGGTTTTGTTATGCTGAATTCTGTGGCAATGGACACACCACAGCAAAGTACATATGTGTAACTTTTCTGGACAAAAGAACTGCTGGAGGACAGACAACCACCTACATAATAAGTTGATTTATGAACGAGAAGTGTTCAGTGTTTGAGGGCCCTACCCATCTCATTTTATCTGCTGTCTCAGCCTGAAAATGTGTTCCTGCACTATAGGTTGTCAGTGAAGATATAGCTGAAAACTACAGCAAGACCAGTAAGAATGCAATGTCATTTAATAATACAGAAGCAGACTTTTAATGGTAGAGGCAGTTTAGCTGTGCCATACAGATCTCAGCACAGCCTAAGGTAAAGCAAGAAGGCAATAGGGTGTCTGGATTTTTTCATTAATTAATCTGGTTGGTTTAATTTGTTTTGATAATTCATGAAGTTTCAGTTTCAATAAATGACTTTCAACCATTTCATGAAATCTGATTTAATTTTCTTGTCCCCACCCAGTTTTAACTATTGACTTATACAAGCACAGGGTCCTACTAAAGAACATCTCAGATTGAAAACTATTTGCTTACTATCCTCGTGAAATTTTAAAAAGTACGATGAATTTCTACCATCTTTGTAATCAAAACAGTGATCCTAAGCTTATGCTGTTTAAAAATCACTGTGACACACTTCTTGAATGAATGGTAAATATTCAGAAGACAAGCAATTAAAGGCATCTTTTATAACCATTGTCATTATAAAGCTGGTGAATAAGGCTGTGGCAGATATAGCCTCCCTGACAGACAGGACAGGCAAAAAATCCCAGGGTGTGTGTATGGATTTTCTGGCTCATAGTTCATAAGCATATTGTGGTAACATTTGGTGCATGCAGGACACTCATGAGGGTTGTGAAGGTGATTTGGCCTTGGTTTGTCTACTTGTGGCCCTATCTATGTGGAAACGATACATGGGGAGCAGCGGAGATAGCTCAGCCCTGAGTTGTCCGCAAGACCCAGGTTTTACAGAGTAAAGCTGCACCACACAAAAAACCAAAATATGACCTCAGCCTTGAAATTTGAACAAATTATATGTCCTGAGTCTCAGTTAAAACCACTGTTTAGCTTCCCAAAAAACTAAAAAGAGCTTGGATGGCTTCAGTGGTGGGTAAGCTGACAACTTTTATGTCTCCATCCAGTATAATCCAGTTGGGTGCAGTTTTGCCACAACCACCTGTAGGATTTCAGCCACAGCCTTGTATACTCAGACTGTATGATCAGTCACTAAAACAGGGAATAAAAGTCCTAAAGTTTAGTTTAGATTTTGGGAGTCACCTCTGCAACACTTGCCTCTACAGAGACCCTTCCCCTTTGAGACCTGTAATATTTAATGGGACCTGTATTATTTAATATTTTCATTAATGATATTGACAGTGGGATTGAGAGCACCATCAGCAAATTTGCAGATTACACCAAGATGAGTGGTGCTGTCAAAAGGCTGGAGGGATGGGATGTCATCCAGTGGGACATGGATAAAATGGAGAGGTGGGCCCAGGTGAACCTCATGAGGTTCAACAAGACTAAGTGCAGGGTCCTGCACCTGGATCGGAACAACCCTCACTATCACTACAGGCTGGGAGATGAGGTGCTGGAAAGCAGCTCTGCAGAAAAGGACTTGGGGGTATTGGTGGATGAGAAGCTGGACATTGTGAGCCAACAGTGTGCAACTGCATCCAAGAAGGCCAATTGCATCCTGGGCAGCATCAAGAGAAGTGTGGCCAGCAGATCAAGAGAGGTGATTCTGCCTCTCTACTCTTCTCTGGTGAGATCTCACCTGGAGTATTGCAACCAGTTATGGAGCTCTCAACACAGGAAAGACATGGACCTGATGGAGCGGGTCCAGAGGAGGGCCACAAAGATGATCAGAGGGCTGAAACACCTCTCCTAAGAGGACAGGCTGAAGGAGCTGCGGTTCTTCAGCTTAGAGAAGAGAAGGCTCCGGGGAGACCTCATAGCCACCTTCTAGTACCTGAAGGGAGCCTACAGAAAGGTTGGAGAGGGGCTGTTTACAAGGACCTGTAGTGCAATGACAAGGGGTAATGAGTTTAAATTAGAGAAGAGTAGATTTAGACTAGGTATCAGGAAGAAGTCCTTTACCTTGAGGGTGGTGGATCAGTGGAATAGGCTCCCCAGGGAGGTGATTGAGGCCCCATCCGTGGAGATATTCAAGGTGAGGTTGGACAAGTCTATGAGCAGCCTGGTCTAGTTAAGGGTGTCACTTCTCACTGCTGGGGGGCTGGACTAGATGACCTTTGGAGGTCCCTTCTGGCCCTAAACATTCTATGATTCCAATGCTTTCCAGCATGAGAAAACCATTTCTTTGGAACAGGCCAAACATTGGAAATTTGTCACTTTCTGTGTGCATGCAAAAATTAATCTCTAAGTTACTGATCAGATAATGTGAGGGTGTATATTAATACATTTTTATTTTATTTTTTTCTGTTATGTAGTCTAATACTTACCTCTACTTATAAAAGTCGTCTTCAGCATCCAAAAGGATGTACTGATTGTAAAACAGAGGGGAGAAATTAAAAATAAACAAAGACACAAATAAACAAATAAATAAATAGATTGTGGTAAACCACCAATAATTACATCTTTAAACATTCTGGCCATGTCCTTGCACTAGGCAGGCAAGAATCAGGTGGGCGCTGCGGGGGCTGTGGTGGGTTCGAGCCACCGATTGCTTGTCACACAGCGTCACCCGACGGCTACACGCCCTCGGTGCAGCAGCACCGCTGCTTGGGACCAAGAAAAGATAACCAAGTAAGAAACAAAGAGCATCCAAACCCGACTTTTCCGGATGGCTTCAGCAACAGAGTCCGGATAGCTACAGGCGCTTGCCAGTTTATCCTGAAAAAATAATACTAATCTGGTGCCCAACAACAACAACTACTTATTGAAAAATTAATAAAGTACAGAAAAAATAGAAGAAATAAATGCTATTTTAAAATTATTAAATTTTTTTTGTATTATTAATGCTACTATTATTACTGATAATATCGTACTGTTAGTATTATTGATTTTATTCTTACACAGCCTGGGATTCGTTTAGCCACTTGTAATTAGCTGTTATCTGTGGTAGTGTGTTGTTCCCCTCTATCACTGCAACATTTCCCTTCTTTTAAGACTTCAGCATCAGAACTTCTTTGAAGTCTGCCTACTGGAGGTGGACATGACAGGCAACATGCTGGAAGCTCTTAAGGTGAGCACATATGACCACATCCTGTCTCTGGGCCTCCTCCCTGGGGCCCTGTGGCCAGGCTGTCAGAGCTCCTTCCAGCTCATTTCTCTGGGCTGTCATCACAGGGCTCACTGCCCAGCCTAGGCACTCTGTCTGTGAGCTGGGCCACATCTCTGGTTCTTTAAGCCGTGAGACGGCTTGCCACCTCTGCGAGCAGCAAGCAGCACAAGGCCTGAGTGTCTGCTGATGTGTGTCTCTGTCTCCTTGCAGGACTCCAAGATACTGTTAATTGTGGCCTTTCCAGGCAAAGGCAAGTTCAGTAGGCTGAGTCCAGATGGGGTTTATCACACTGTCAAGGTGAGCAGGACAGGCTCTGTTGTGCCTGGCTGGGCCCTGAGAGCATGAGAGATGCGGGAGGGTCTGTGGGGTCTCAGGGAGGTGTGGACTGGAATCAGCTTTCAAGCAAGCAGATGAAGGAAGCACCATAAGAGGTCGATGGAGACTGTGGGGCCCCTGCTCAGCTCCCACCATGATCCATGTCTCCCAAGTACTTGGCTGTGGCTCCCAAAGATGCTGCTAGTAGCTCAATAACATCAGCCCCCAAGGGAGAGCAGAACCCCCTGCCCACATGGTGCCTTCTTGTTTCCAGGTTTGTGGTTGAGACCAGTCAGGGAGCATCAGACTGTCAGACTTCACTGAAACCCCAGAGAGGGACAGAGCCTTGGGGCAGTGGTGACTGCAGAAATAATGTCCCAGCTGAGTACTGGTGGGGGGCTGTGGATGCCCCTTAGGTTCCCAAAGATGCTCTTATGCTCTTCTCTTGCCCGTGCTTGCAGTAAGCATGCTGGATCCCATCTTCCTGGCCCAGAAGAGGATTTATATGGACAGGTCTCTGCAAAGGCAGAAAGACCAGAAGCGTAAAGCCAAGGCAGTTGGCCAAGCCAGGTGAGCCTCCTGGAGGAGTGGTGTGGCTGGGGCTCAGGGCACCCTACTAGTAATGAGCTCCTCCTGCTGAACCTCCTCATTAAGCCGGAGCTGTGGGGCAGCTGTGAGCCCATCCTGGAGCAGCCATCTCAGGCTGGGCTCCCACAAGCTCAGCCTGCTCTGTCTCTATTTAGGTTCCTGCCAATCTTCTGGGTGAAGAAGATGATGCAGCCCAGGCCTCCAGCTGAGCTGTGTGTGCATGTCCCTGCATGTGATGCACAGGCCTTGGGAATGGTACATCCTTGGGATCTGACAGGCTTGCAGCCCTTTGTGGATTCGGGACCAAAGTAGAAGAGGCAGCAAGAGCTGCTCACCCTCCCAGCCCTCCTGCCCTGACCAAGCTCAAGGAGACTAACACTGCCTGTGTGGTGTGTGTGTGTATCCTCCATACAAGCAACGCAATCCCTGCACACCGAGAGGGCCGAGAGACAGTTCCAGCTGTTGATGGCAGCCAAGTGATGAGAGGTGGAAGAAGACATGTGGCAGCAATACCATGCCAGCAGAGCAGGGCAGAGCATGGAGTGAGGCCAGGTATGGCATACACTTCACAGCCCCTGGGAAAAGGGTATCTTACCTCTCTGCTCTCTGCCAGGGGAGCCAGGAAGTTCTCCCGGCATGGCACCAGCACCAGCACGGAATTAAGTGCTGTGGTGCTGTGCACAGTGGGGGGCCACTGGTACCAGTACTTTAAGGGTAGTCTCTGTTTCCTTTGCAGACCTTCTACCCCTATATCTTTGAGCCCCTATCACTCTCCCCACCTCCTGAGAAAGGCCTATGCTGAGAAACTGGTCAGAGATAATCCCGTCTGGGAGGCAAGAACTGGTTGGAGAAAAAACAGCTTCCTCTCCTTTCTCCTGAGTCCACGCCAAAGAAGATAGTGACTCCCAGCTCTCCGGAAACCACTCCTCTTCCATTTCTGTCTGTGTGCATGTCCAGGCTTGTCCTGTTCCATTGGCCCCCCCGGCCCTGATTGGCCTGCCCACACCCCCACAGGCAGGATAAAAAAAAAAAAAAAGATTTGGGTATTTTTTTTAAACAAAAGGGAATTACTACTCCTTGACACTTATATACACATTCCTATGGGTCTGGAGAAAATAAGTTTAGAGTTCTTAATTGATAGAGGCCCCAGTTACTGCCCTGAATAGGCAGAGAGACAAGGAGCCAGGGGTCAAGTTCTCAAGGAAATCCAGAAACTTAACAGGAGTAATGGGCACCGCAGAAGAATGTTCACTGACTCAGACTCAGTTTTCATGGGGTGGGGATTGGAATGCCACTATCAGCAGCGCAGTATGCACATCCTGGACTTATCAATGCCACTTCAGCATCAGAGCTACAAGATTAAGAGAGTGGTAAAGGACTGAAAAGCATTTGTTGCTATGCTAGGGGAGAATGGCTTGAGAAATGTTTTAATATACTGTTTCTGAACACTGACTGCTATTATGATTATCATTGTAATTGTATTTCTCTAAGTTGCGTTGGATGTGCAATAGTGGAACCTGTGAAACCCAGTAGACACAAAAGATGTTGGTTTTACTAATGTTTCTGTTGTGTATGGTCAATACAGTCTTTCCTATGATTAAAAACAGACTAATGTCCTTGGGTTCGACTACTGCATTGGCCCTAGAGTGTAGAAAGGTTTCCCAGAGGCCCACTCCACAATAACCAGCTGATTCACCTCAATCCACACCAGACATGACCCATCTTCATTGGGTGATAGCACTGAAGGAAGAGATTTGTCAAGTGCTACAACAGGAAACATCTTCAGTTCCTGTAGTGCCCTTTGAGCTCATTCAAATCCTCAGCAAAGTACAGTGCTGCATTAAAGACATTCCTCCAGGTAACAATGAGGAACATGCCACCACGTGCTGGACCTTAAGTCAATTCTTACCATGCTATGGTTGCACAATTACACTCGCAGGAAGGGAGAGAAACAGACAGCTCAGTAAAGACTACAGCCATGTTGTCCATGCAACCTGCACCCTCACTGAGAACACAAGAGCAGCCAACCCCAGCAGCTGTTGCCCTGGTGCACAGGAAGAAATATAAAATCAAGTCAGCATGCCTGACACTCAATGATGGGGAGCAAGGGCCCTCCTGGCCTGACCCAGAACCTGAGCCTGTCTTTGTCATTTGATGTGATGCCAAAATTTAAAGAAAGACCTCACAAGGCAATGCCCTCCTGATTGCTATGGATTTTGAATGCCATTGGTGATGGGACTCTCCTTGATGGTCAAGAGTCCAGGAGCCTGGGAGGCCTGTCCAATGATTCCAGCATTGACCAGGAATTTATAAGAGCCCAAGAGGCTGAATATAACAAACTGAATATAACAGGAATTATTACCAAAATTTCCATTTCCTCCTGTGTCCCTGTCTGTTCTCCCTTCTCTTGCATTTTTTTTCAGTGTATTAGCTGCATTTTCATATCAAAGGCCCAATATGATTAAACAGATAAGTAACACAGTCTTTGAATCCTTTCTCTGTAGAACTTCTCTTACAACCTTTAATTTGAATGTATAATTTTATCTTCCAATAAAGTGTTTTTCTGTCAGACAGAAATCAGTATTCTACCTGACAATGCATCTGCTCTTTGATAACTGCATTGAAAGGAGAAAGGAGTTGAAGGCAGTGTGCAGTGTGGTCTCATCCCACTCAGTGGATGTGAGAAACTCACTCACTCTTAAAATTCATTATAGGACAAAAATTTGTGGAACAAAGAATTACAGCGTTGGGTGCACGCCCAAAATACAGTGTGTACCCCAGACTGCACGGCTCTCAGGAATTTATACAACTCTGGCATAGCAACAACCTGCTCCCTGCCCTGGCTGCTCCAATCCATGCCCCTCTGTTCACAGAACATAAACACATAAACACAGCCCTACCCGTGCTGGAACAGCCCACTCCACAGTCCCTGAGAGGGGGGTCAGAAGTTCACAAATTACCCATCCTCCTGTTGCCATACCCAACCAGATGAAGTAAAATCCATTACCCTATTTATCAAATGCACCTTTTTGCTTTTTTATACTCTATTTTGCTGAAGCTTCTAATCCTTCATTCTCTTCTGGACTCCCTCAAGCCTGGAAAGGAGCAGGCTGGCTTCTACTCCATTTCATTCCATTCCATTCCATTCCTCATTCTCTCTTCAGATAAACTTCTCTCCAGGAGCCTTGGGAGTTGCAGTCATCCTCAGGTTCATTGGCATTGCAGTGACCTTCAACCATACTAATGATAAACCAGCATGAAACAACATAAAAAGTCCTAGCTTCCTCCAGCACTATACTTCCAACAATTCCATCTTGTCAACCAACATTTAACATTGCCAAATTTAATATTAACATTTTTTTACAAAGTCCCCCACTTTCAACAACAGCAAA
>VYZU01001915.1:97095-115980 GCA_013401355.1 Ceyx cyanopectus | reverse complement strand
GAGGGAGAGAGGGAGGGAGGAAGCTGGTAGTTTGGATTGTATGGCTCATCAATTCAATAAAAATAATATATAAATATCAAAATAAACACCCCATCACAGAATTTTACTGAAAGAATATTTAAACTGAACAAGAAATAGGAAAGTCTCTATATTTCATGTTGCATGGACATCTCAAGAGGTCTAGTGGCAATAAGATAACAAGAGGAGATACATGAGTTTAGATGGAAGTTATAACCTCTGAATCTGGCCCCTGGATCCAGTTTTAATAGTGAACCGACACCTGTGGGATGAAACTGACACCTCAAAACACCACTATTTGTCAATGAAGATTTGTTTATATGGTTCATTACAGAGAAAACAACATTATAGCCTTAATCTTGAACTCGCATGACTCCTGTAATTTTCATAAAGCATGCAATTCCCAGGGCTGGATGTGATCTGCAAAGGCAGATAATATGCAGATACCTGCTGCTGCCAGGAACAGATGGGTGCCAGCCACCTCTATCTGAAGAGTAATCCCTATCACTAAGAGGAACACATTAACATGCTTTCACTTCAACAGGCCAAAAAGCTCTCTCTCAGCAGGTACTTAGACAAAGGAAAAGGTTCAATAGAGAGAATGTCCTCTAGTTTCACCTGCCAGTGTTTTCCAAACATGCAGTTCTATCATCTTTAGATGACTCTGGTTATGTGTTTCTCCACACACAAACTAGAGGAGGCAGCAAGGACTGAAACCTAAGAGAGCAGCACATTAATATCAGAGAATACAGGTCTGATACATCCAGAAGATGTATTTTAGTACTCATTTCTCCTCTTTTCTCTCTCTTATGCTGTAGGGAAAAGTCCAAGACAGTATTCCAGCTCCCCAGCAGCCCTCTGGAAGCTAACCTTTTTAAAGGTGGTAATAACACTGTTGAACAATTTACAAACACCAAAGAATGCTTATGAGCAAAAAGTCTGTTTGTGTACAAAAGGCAGCACGTCACCAAACTAAGCTGTAATATGTATAATTGTTGCACAGAAAGTGCCTGGCCTCTGTAAAATAAGTATTTGTAGCAAGTATCATTGAAATCCAGTGGGGTGGGGTTCTTTTGGTTTTGGGTTTGTATTTTTTTTTTATTTAGCTAAATCCATGGTATTAATTAACATCAGCTCTGTGAATCTTGTGTCTTTCACTACAGGTGTTGTAGACTTTTCAAGGAGATCTAAAAATTGGAGAGTTATTAAGCCAGCTGATTTTTATCCTGAGTGTCTCTGCCACACACCAAATAAGTTGTGACATTTTGAAAGCTCATGGCAAAAATCAATCCTAAAAATATACTGATTTTTAGAACAAATTTATATTGCTAATGTGCAGCGATCTTTTAAGATTGTTTTCTAACTCACAGTGACTTCAGAAAGGCAAACCTACCAAAACCAGTGGCTTTGTTATTGTGGTGATCTGTATAGTTCAGATTTGGTACAACATGTCCTCCAATACTGTTTTGCAAATCAGAGCCTAATCCTATTTCTGAAGCTGCCTAGCAGAAGTCTGCTGGTTTCAATGGGAGGATAATTCCTTTTTGTGAAGAAAGAAAAGCATTAAAATAAAATAATATTGTCAGAAATGAAGAATTCCCTAGTGGTGTCTATAAATTCGGATGGATTAAATTATCACCAAATGTTTATTTCAGACTGAATGAAACACTGCCATGTTTTACACCCACATGAATGATGCAAATTACCTACAAAAGTAATTATTTAGGATTTTCTATGTCTATTCTAATGTTGTCTCACCTTCCCTCTGTGATTTTTTACTTCTTGGTATTCTTGTAGCTGTTGTGAAAGATACTGGTTTACTATTTGCTCCAGTGGTCTTTATTCCTGTAGTGACAAATATAATGCCGATTGTAAAGCTGACAATATGCTAAAAATTAAAATAAAATATCTCTATATGTTACCAATACACTCAGTCATATGTGAAATCTATATTTATCATTATTTTCAATTCCTACTGCTATTACATATGAGCACAGAAAGATTCTTGTGCCTGGTTTTAATTTACATATTTAATTTACTTAATGTCCTCTGGCTTCACTGCTAAAGGTATGGAAATTTAAAGGGAAAAGTGGTATTTCTAATGCTATATAGTACCTGTGCTTGTTCCTTACAAAATTAGCATTTTTAATTTTGAAGGTTCTGATATTTTATTATGCCTTAGATCTCTCAAATCACAATATGTAGCAACAATTTGTGCCATAAATCCTTCTGAAACTGGTGATCCATGCTTCCAGAAAATACTCTCAGGAATATTAACAATGTCAATGTCTATAACACAATGAAACTTACTTTAATCAGTGGCATTCATGCTTTTCAGCTATTCGAGTCTATAAAGGATCTGTATATAGGCTATAACAAGCCTGAAGGGAGCTTCCAGATAAACCACCACTGGACACTCTTACCTGCTGCCTCTGGGGGGACCAAGCCATTTCTGAGCTGTTCCGGAGGTCTGGTGCTCAGTCAGCTGGCACAGCTCAGAGGAGGACCCAGGCTGCTCTTCTCTTGGTGGGATGAGAGCTTGCACTGGACATCCAAAACCACCAGGCAGTTGTTACTGTCACATTGACGGACTGCTGTACCCTTGGCACTCAGCAAGATCCAGACTCTGATTTGATCTATTGAAGTGAAGTTGCACTGAGGTGAACCCATGCCAGGACAATTTTTCGCTTCTCCCAGCAGCCAAGGGCACCTCTCCTGTACTTTGTGTTGCCAGCTGCTCTCCTAGCTCTCTCCTGCCTCTTGGTGCTGCTGCATCTCCATCCCATCCCTGTGCTAATTCCTATTTGCAGCAGATCTGTCCTTTGTTCCTTTACTTGGATGTTTCTTGGGGCATCCCCTCAGTTTGAGAAGAGTTATAGAAGTGGTTTCAAACTGGGGGTACTGAAAGCAGCTGCTGTGGTCCAGCAACTTGGTCATACTGGAGCACACAAAAATGGTTTCACCCCATGCAAATTTTCCACTTGTCCTACCACTTTTTCTGGCCATGGCCTTGGGGATGGATTCTTTACTAAAGGAAACATCTGATTCGTCTTCAACCTGGCAACAACTTGTATGTCCACATTGCTTTAACTTTTCATGACATCTTTGTGAAAGAAAGAACCCTCTTGCTTGAAAAGCGTAAAACCAGTTGGTTGTATTTCAAAGATTCTGAAAGCAGAAGGGAATGGTGCCTCAGCTCTAGATCCTGGTGCCAATTTTCACATTAGCCATGGCAGGACTTGGGCCCAGTTTTCTTACAGGCAAAAACCTCCTGGAGCGGGCCCCCAGCATTTGCCCCTTCCAAGCACGGGCAGCGTCTGGGCACGCCCGTGTTTCCCTGCCAGTTCCAGTTTCACGGAAAGCCCACAGGAAACCCTCGCCCGCTTGACAAATGGGAAAAACTGAGCGTTTGCTGGAAAAACTGTACAGACCTAAATTTGGAGCAGCTCATTCGCACTCCTGTGCACTGTCTGCACCCCAGCACATTCACCCTGGCTCCGCAGGTGCAGACGCCGGGGACAGGCGGCCCTCCCCGCCGCGCCGGGTGGCAGCCCCGCTGAGGCGTCTGCCAGCCGGCCGGCGAGCTGTTGCGGAGCCAAATCTCCTTCACGCACAAAGAACGGGAGGGCCCGGCCCGGCCCGACATTCAGCAGGGCAGCGACCCCCACCGCCACCACCTCCTGTCCCTTCCCTGCCACCCCCTCCTAGTCCGCGGCGCTGGGGGCGGCCCAGCCCGGGCCAACTAGGGCGGAGCGGAGGGGCCGCCCCAAGGCTGTGCCGCCGCCGGGGCGGGCGGCTGGGAAGGGGAGGAGAGCGCGGGGCGCCACCGCCCCTCTCCCCGCCGCGCCGTGCCCCGCCCCGCCGCGCCCCATGGTGCCGGCGCGGGCGCGGGGCCGAGGCAGAGGCTGCGAGGCTGACGGGACGCTCACACCCGGCCCCGCTGCCGCCGGGCATGGAGGGGGCCGAGGCGGCCTCCCGTGGCAGCAACAGCAGCCCCGTGCAGCCCCGCTGCTCCTCCTGCGGCTCTGGGCCGGCCGGCAGCGGTGAGGTGGCGGTAGCTGCTGCAGCAGCAGCGGCCATGGAAGAGCTGCTCAGGGAGACTCCGTCCCCGGAGGTAACGGCGGTGACAGCGGCGAGGAAGCAGCAGGGTGTGAAGCGGCATCACCACAAGCACAACCTGAAGCATCGCTACGAGCTGCAGGAGACCTTGGGCAAAGGCACCTATGGCAAAGTCAAGCGAGCCATCGAGAGGTTTTCTGGCAGAGTGGTAAGGAAGGCGAAGGGGATTCTCTTTGACTTTTTGTTTTATATATATACATGCATGTATATATTTTTCTTTCCAACACCCGCGTCAGAATGGAACCGTCCGGGTGCATCCCTGCACGGACCCGTTAGGAGGGAGACCCATCCGTGAGCCGGGCTGGTGTGTGCTGGTGGAGGCGGGAGCTCGCTGTGTCCAGCAGCCCATGGGGACCCGGCTCTTCTCCCGCAGCCCGAGCGGGTCAGCATCGCACCCATGCCTGCGGTCCCTTGGGTCCGGGGCTTTGTTTGGAGTGCAGATCCTATAGAGGAACTTTTTTTTGTGAGAGGGAAAGGTGGTGGTATTATTACACATCGTTCCATTTTAAATGGATGTGTTGTTATTGGAAAAAATAGGGTGGCTTTTCTGTTTTTACATGCGGGTCCACTGTGAACAGTTATTCTTTCCCCGCTGGAAATTCACGCTTTAGCAAAACCTGTCGCATCCCCTGGCTAACCAAAGCCTCTCACAAAGTACTGTCAGAAGGGCAATCGTTGGTTCTCTGGTTAAAAATGCCATGATTCAGTCATACTTTTGTGACCTGAACTTTGCTGACACCTAAAAAAATACCAGGGACTGCAACCTAGCCCCAGTGTTTTTTTTACGATCCATTTCACCGTTCAGCGGTGCCGGCTGGCTCGAGACTTCAAGCAGCCCGGAGGTTGTCCAGCAGTAACTGAGCTCCAGCATTTCCTCATTGGTTCAGCGCTCCAGTGGGGCGCAGAAATGCGATTGAAGAAATGTACACATTAGTCAGAGTTATTGTCATTTTTCCTTCCCTGAAATACGCAGCTATTCACAGAGGGCAAGCAAATGAGAGGCAAGCGTTGCATTAAGGGTTGCCCAGAGAAATTGATGGTTTTCTAAGTAGACTAATTGAGTTTTCACTAGACTTCATCTAAAAGCAAGATATTTCCCGAGTGGCATTACAGGTTTTGTCTCATTTATCTTTCCCTTTTGGTTGCCTGGAAGCTCAATACACTCCCAGAGGCAGAAGCAACTGTAAAACAGAAAATGAAATTGCAGATGCCATGGCTTTAATAAAGGACATTCACTTCACAACTAAATATCTTTGTGTCAACAGTGAAAATGAGAGTTTCAGCCAAGCTGTAGAGTCATATCATGTATGCTTTCAGTTTATTAGCTCATTTGGAGGCTGTCTAAAGAGAAACCAGAGATGGACATCTCTGCACATGCTCACTCCCAGTCCATTATTTTTAAAGTTTGCTGTCTTGGCTGTTTTACAATTTCAGGCTAACAAAAGCTCTGGGGCTATGTTATATACCAACTAGTGTTTTGTAAGTAGATTGTTTTCTAGTTGAATTATAAAATGCAGTAAATAAGCAAATACTTCGGGAACACCTTTTTTAAAAAGACTTCATCAATTACCAAAAAAAAAAGTGACTGTGTTGTTGATGAGATTTGGGTTTGGGAAGGGCCCTCCCAGGCAAAAGGATGCAATGTAGATGTGTATCTCCTTTAAGTTAACAACACACCTGGTCTTGCCATATTTTGCTGTCAATCGCTTCAGCTATATAGCAAAGGATGCTTGGATGATATGATCTGCACTGAAATGATATGGATAATGCCATCTTGAAACAGAGGGTGAAAAACAGAATGCCATCTTAAATGCAATAAAAATATTACACTTGCTCTGTCAGCTGGTATGTAGAAGCTAAACAAATCTTTTTGGTGGGGTGAGTTTTATGCTGTAGTAATACAAGCCTTGGCGTGTGGCACTTCATAATTATTAACTAGTCTGCAAGCGAGTTCTGGTGTAACGTGTCCGTTTGAACTTCAACATCTGTGATCGTGTGTAAAATATCCACATTTTGTCTGCTTACAGAATAAAAGCTGGTTGTCAGAAATCCAGACATACCTAAGTGAATAGAAAACACCTCTTGTTTTCTGACAGTTCCCTTGTCTAGCTGTTGCAGTGAACACTGATTGCTTTCCATGGATGAGACAAAGGCACTGACAGAAGAAGTGATCAGAGAGGGGCAGGTTTTCTTCATTTTCCCTATGCCTTTCTCTTCTCTTTACTTGCTTTTCCTCTCCTCAGTTCTTATTAGTGGTCAGTGTTGTCAGGGCTCGTGAGCAGGTTGGACTGGATGTGCGTCCAGCAGGGGATGCACAGAGCAAGAGATGTGGCTGGGACCTTCTCTTGCACCGCGTCAATTGCAAATCATCTCTCAACGAGCAGCTAAGTAGCCAGAGTCCCAAGGTCGCTCTAGTCCAGTCTGTTTGCTTCCTATTCTGCTACTGGCTTAGCTAATAATCTTTTTCTTTGCTCAGTGGTAAGCAGGTATGTGAAGCTGTATGGTAACAGATTGCAAAGCTGAACCTTGGCAGCAGCACTGTGTTACAAATCATCAGCCCCGTCCAAGTGATTCTCCTATTTGGCCTTTCTTTTCTGCTTCTCTCGACAGTTAACAAAGTCTTTAGCTGCCTGGCACTTCATAAAGATATTTTCATATTTGCTTCATTTTAATATGAAGCATAAACTTTGGGTTTGTTGTCATCTATACAAATAGAGACCTCAGGAGTGAAAAAGAAATTGACAGATTTGGGTTAATAAAGTAGACCTATGGTAAGACAATTTGATCCAGCATAGCCATGTGCTTTAGTCCTGTACCTTTGGAAATCTATAGCAGGATTTCTGTTGACTTGAATGCAAACAGAATTTGGCACTTATTAACAGGTTGCAGGTTTATTCAGATTGCTGTAATTTCTTTCTTTCCTCTGAACTCAGTGGAACGTGATCATAAAGCTTCCTGACATAAAGCTCCAGGGTAGATTGTATGACAGACATGTAGTTTGTTATTGGAAACAACTTAGGTGTTATTTGTGTATTAGTTGCCACAGTGACTACAGACATGTAGTGCATGCTGCATGAAGCAGTTTAAGTGTTGCCCACTACATGGCAAGACTTCCTTCATTAGTACTGGCTCAGTGTACACTGTGTAACTTATGGCATTTTAAATTAAGGCACCTGTTAGTAAGTGTAAGGATGAAGAGATGATATAACAAGCCTGTGAAGTAACACTCATGTTGACATTTCTGTGGGTGTTTTCTCTGCTTGTCTTCCTGCATGTTAAACCAAATAACTGAGCTTTTGTTCATGTTATGTATTCAATGTATGTTAGCCAAGAAATCCACAGTTACACTTATGTCAGCCTTAGATAAGCTGTGTGTTGACCACCCCTTGCTGATCCCTTGTGTGGTGCATGAAGATGGTAGATGCTGCTGGGTTCTTTGAGTAAATTATTCCACTGGAGTAAATACTCCTTATAATCCAACTTTAAATTGCAGATAGGTGTTTTCAGACTTTTACCTGTCTTTTCCTGACACTATACAGAAAGCAATGCCTGGATACAGAGGTTCATTAATATTAAAGTGCTGTTAGTAAAGGAGCACTTAGCTCTCTAAAACATGGAAGACACCAGGTAAACCCTGTTAGGCAGCTTGGAGCACTCCCAACTGAGTTGAACCCAGGTGTTGGGTACCCTGACTGGTTGACAGCTTTCTGTGTGTGCCTTCTTCTGGGAGTCATTTGCTCTCACTGCCGCCCGCCGCTGGACCTGGAGCTTGCTAACGTTGTTAGGTGGTTGTTACAACCACTCTGCGCTTCCTTTCGGTTACCACCTGCCCTCGGGGCAGATTTTACCCTTTGCAAAAGCCAGGAGCTTTTCTCCTTTTCTCTCCTTAGGCTGCACATGGGAGGCGACGGAGAGCAGCTGCAGGGGCCTCCCCTCTGCCTTCACCTCTCTCTGCCCGAGAGCCAGCACATCTTTTCTTCCTCCTCACCAGCAGGTGGAGGAAGCACTATTCTCCTCCAGCCGTTCTTCCAGAAAGTGAATCATTTTGGAAACTGATGACAAACTGCAGCCCAATAGGAAAAACACCCAATAGGCGCACGGTGCATGTTTGTGCAGGCATGTTACATGCTGTGGTGCATGTTACTGGTATCTTTTGTGTAAAAGTGCAGGTAGAAGGATGTTGTCAAATGAAATCCGTTTCTGAATTAAAATCTTGTGAAGAAAAGAACAAAAATGCAGCCAAACAAAAATCAAACTTAAACTTTAGAGCAACACAAATATTTGTAGTTGCAACTCCAGTGAGAAAATCTTTGTTTTGAAACAATTTCGCTTCATGTTACTTTTGGAGGGTTGCACAGGTTTTTTGAAACCCTGCAACAGCAACAGATTTCATTAAAGGAGAGCCTTTGCTTTGCTGATTGTGTTTCTCTGTATCAGAACAAAACCAAAACATGAACACCAACAGTGATTGCTCTGTCATTTGGTAATTAAGGCCTTGTTGGTCACACGACCCTTTATTTGTTTGCTGTGTGGTTTTTAAGGGTTGCAAATAAGAAGATAAAAGCGTGTTTGTGGGTCACTGAAGACAGTGAAAGCCAGG
Source organism: Ceyx cyanopectus (assembly GCA_013401355.1). Taxonomy (NCBI): domain Eukaryota; kingdom Metazoa; phylum Chordata; class Aves; order Coraciiformes; family Alcedinidae; genus Ceyx; species Ceyx cyanopectus. The sequence goes on along the minus strand of VYZU01001915.1, from coordinate 107,243 downwards.
TGGGACATTCCTCCCCATTCTCTCAACTATTTTGGTGATACTGTAGAAAGAGAGGTATACTGGTATACTGGTACATCTCTCTTCCCCCTTATGCATGTGAATTCTCTTATCTTTAATGAGAGGGTGTTTTTTTCTCCCTGAGAACTTCTGCTTTAGTTCACACCTGGGGCACTACTTGATAGTGATTTTTATCTTGATCACCCAGTGTGCATCTTCTGCAGGATCATGTCCAAATCTGATGCAGAACTGTTTATTTTCTTTTGAGGTTATTTGTTGTTCTTATGAAGATATCTTCCTTTATTGCAGACACCAGTGGAAGTATCTACACAACACTGCTGTGATGTGAAGTGCTTGTACAGTGCTTTGCACAGCAGGATCCTGATTCCTGAATGTGGCTTCCACAGTTACGATAATACATTTGAATAATAGTAACAATGGCTTGTGTCACTACTCTGATTTATACATGGGAAAGAAAAACTTACAGATTAAGGCCAAAATCATCAGGAGTATCACCTAGTCTTGAGTGCTCAACCTAACACCTGATTTTTCCAGACATGTAGAGTATGTAACATCAGGGACCTATGGATGACAGCCTCCTCCTGCAGTGCTCAGTCTCTCCTGCCTCCTGGGCTCTTTCTTTACGCTGGGCTTTTGTCTCTGTGTGACGTTCAGCTTCACTCTCCATTCCTGGCCCCTTGCACTGCTGCCTCTCGCTTTGTTCTAGGTGCCAGCAGGGTGACTTGCACGGAGAGCACTGCCCTGCTCCCTGTTGCTGAGCTGGTAGCTGCCAGCAGCATCTGTGCAGCCTGTGTGCTGGGTGCTGCATGCACCTCTCCTGCCATGTAATGCTCATATGGAACCAGAGTTCCTCCGTGGAAGAGGGGTTCTTGCAAAATGTAAATCCAGAAATTTATTTATTTATTTGTTTAAGATGTGCAAACCCAGTTCTTTCAGGGACTTAAAATGTGACTAAATCTGGACAGTGTTTTCACGGTGCTGAAAGCATGTTAGTGAAATTCAGGTCATCCTCTGCAAAAATTATACCAAAGCATGCATGGAAATTCTAGATCTGGAATGAATAAAAGTTGAAAAGAGTATATGGGCTTGAAAATAGTTTTGTTGTTAATTTGTTCATTGTTCCACCCTTAGTTATTATGTGTGTTTTGAGACTCTGGTTTTGTTTTTGTTTTGTTGTTGTTGTGTTGTTTATTATTAATTTTTTTTTAAGGAAAAACTAAAAAAACCCACTGGATTTAATCTAATGTGTTTCACAGTGAATATTGTGGGCATATTATAGTAGGGTTTACTACTTGGTTGTATAAAATTGCTGCAGTCTTCACATAAACACCTGTATAACTGAAATGCCAAAGAAGACTTAAACGTCAGGAACTGCAGACAGAAATAACTGATTAGCACATGCAGGTCATTAGGGGAAAGACGCTAGTACAAAATACTTGTTTTCTGCACTGAGCATTTTTGTTGGAGAAGCAGATTTGTTCAGGGGAGTATGGTTCAGTGGTGGGAAGGTCTGAATTAATGACTAGCCATGTTAGCTTGAATGCTTTACCTTGTGAAATCTTTTACCAAATTAGAGAACAGAATGTTCTTTCTGAGCTTTGAGTGAACATCAAGTGATATTCCTTCATGATGTTGGAATCTCTTACAGGTGAAGAAATTACAAGTTTCCAAGAGACTGTTGCTTCTTCCCCCTGCCTCCTTTGGATTAACCATTTGGGGCAGGTCTATTAACTCCCTGTTGTCTCAGTGTATCCCTGTGTGGAGGGATACTACTTAACATAGGGTAGTTAGACTAATTAACAAGGTATATTTTGGTCTGATACATACCTAGAGTGATTGCTCTATTTGTGAAATTCACACCAATGTTTATAATGCAGCCTTTAGCTAAAAACACCGTAAAAAATGCCTAGGCTTTATTACAAATGGTTTCCCAGTACACATGCTTGAGAACACAACAGAATGGAAATTGCTCGTACAAAGTATTTAGTTAGATATGGCTAAAATATGCTGCATTTTTTGGTGGCATATGTTAGAAAAAATATTTTTTAAGAACTGCAATGTGGATTTGCCATGTGGAGACAATTATTGTATGTATTGTCATTTGGGGTCATACATGTTGAATAAAACCTTGTGGAATGTGCAGTTCTTGTGAGCAATTGTTTATTCTTTACAGAACTGTGATCGTAGTTAGTGTTTTGTCTGGTAAATAAATAACTAGAGAGTCTTTGCTGGAGTGAGGAACTGGGAGGAGGCACATGGTGGTCACAACAGTGTGAAGGAGGAATGCTGAATGTGGGCTGAAAACCAGTGCCAGGTATATCAGCCTTGAACACTGGCAGGTCAGTGTGAGTGCAGCTGTGTTAATCCAAATGCAGAGCATATGGGACATGTTCCCAGAGCCCACATACTAGAGATTCAGAAATTGGCTGGTGACCTTTGCTTTGATGCAGGTATCTCCCGGGCTTGGTCCTCTGGCTCCTGTACCATGCTTATCCATGTGATGCCCCAAGCATCTCCTCTTCCTGCACAGCCATGCTCCTCTCAGCATGTTCAGACACTTGTTCCCCTCATTGTTGTCTTGTATGGTCTTCCCATGTGAAGTGGGACCAAACCACATGTTTTCTGCCTGCAGCTCTCGCTTCAAAGCCAGAAGTGCAGGTTTAGCTCCAGGCTTAGGGTGGGATGGCTCACAGTGTGGATGTCAAGAAGTGGTGGTGGCAGCTGCTAACTCCTCTGTTCAGAGTGACCAGAACCTCAGCAGCTCCTGACCTGGGCAAGGGTAGAGGCTGTTGCCAGTGCCAACTCTGACATACAGTTTTGGTGCTTTGCATGCCACCAGTGATGGGTGTGTTGGTGTGGGAATCTTTGACCTAGAGAGAATATTGATCTTGTCTTTTCTTGTCTCCTTCTCTAAGTCACGATTTGTCCCTACATTGCCCAGGCATGTATCAGAAACTATAGAAAAAACTCTTGTTATTAGTCCTGATGGGTGGATGTACTTGGAATAGTGGGTATGTCAGAGGAAATGTCTCAGATGAAAAGGTCTCTGAATAAATATGCAAATGACATTTGTCAGCATTTCCCTCAAATATCTTCCAGCAGATGTGAGTACCATGTGTGTCCATTTAATAAACTAAACTCAAAATAATTTCTACNGGGTGGGGAGCAAACTACAAAGCAAGGTAAAAACTGCATATGTATGTTGTTATATTTGATGACCAATTCATTAAAGCCATAAGTGTATCCAGGCTTTCAATAGTGTTCTCCTGCTGCTGCTTCCTGTACTCCCTGGCTACAAAATCAGGCTCTATGGCTCTCATTTGTCTTACCCACATGAAAGACTTTGAGCATCTGCGAATTACGATTTGAGAAGTATCTGCTTTTAAACAGAATCTATTTATCACTGTGTCTTCACAGGCAACATAGTACTTTGTATAAATTAGGTGATCCTAGACCTTTGAACACTAGGGGGCTGGGAGAGATACTCAGTGAGTGTACGGTGTCTGGCCATACCCATCAAACATCCTGGACCCACACCAAAAATGCCAGATGTTGCAGAGGCCTTCCCATAACCTTTGCTGTGAGTTGCAGAGTGGGGAGGGGGCAAGGCTGTAGCCGTCCTCTGCTCTTGTGCTGTTTCAGTAGTCTTCTCTGAGCTTGGTTGTTTTTTCTGTTTTGAACTACAGACCATGGACCAACTCTCAGTTCAATCTATTGCGTGGTATAAATGCTTAGTGTTTCATAACTCTCCGAAGCCAGATGGAATGTGCTTCTAGCTCTGCTGGTTTACAAGACATCAGTCCTTAAAGCTGACACTGGCCCATGACAGGATGCAAATCCTAGGTCTTGCTCATGTGTCAACTTTTTCAGGCTCTGTTCTTACTAAGGGAGGAAAATAAAATACTTTAATGGGCGGTTCTTTTCAGTTAAGAGAAACCTAGCCCCACAGCAGCTACAGGAAAGGAAGTTGCTGTGGCTGGCAAGTTCAAAGCCATGCCAAATAGTGTAGGTGAATGCAGAATCACAAACACAGGCCTTATCGTTTGTAAGTATGAAGAAAGAGAGCTGAGGTTGCCTAGGTTAGTGTGCAACCAATGCAACTCTTAATTTCTGGGTGCCTCCTTGGTCTTACCCTCTCCCTGCCAGCATTTCCCACCTCACCTCAGCCACACCTCTGGCATGGCATCCAAGGCCCTTTACTGTTTGGTCCCCTTGCACAAGGGGAGGGTCTCCTGTGCCTTGCATGGGGCTGGCTGCCTTTCTGTCCAGCACCAATGCTTGGTGGGCTGTTCCATTCTTGTTATCTTGCCTTCCTGGAGGACAAGTGCCCCTTGCCTACCCTGGCACAGAAGCCACATGTGGGACAACTTAAGAAGAAAGGCTGGAGGAGCCAAGCTTGTCTTTGTTTTGAGGTCTGATGGCTGGAGGAACTTGTAATTACCCTAATGTCTCACTATGCTGAGCAGCTGAGTCAACGTATCTGGGCTTGAGCACTACACTACTGCCTTGGAATAATGATGCTACATAGGGGATATCAGGCTTAAAAAAACCCCCACCAAAAACAACAACAACAAAAAGAAATTCATTGTTCCTGTGAAAAGATACCACACCAAGTCTGGAGACTACATTTAGCCATTTATGAGTAGAACAGAAAGATTTAGGTCCTGCTGTCAATGGAGATCTCAAAGCCTCCATATCATGTTTCTCAAAAGAAGGCATTTAATCCCTGCAACAGTTTCTAATCTCCATGAAACTCCTGATGGTGAATGATATCTTCCTTTATTTGAGGTACAACTGTTATTTTAAAAATGGGTGTGAATATTTTTTAGATCACAAAACATAGCAATGACATTTGGATAAAAATGCCAAATTTTTTTTGTGCTTTATGGTAACTAAACAAATGTTACTTTTTGTTAAATGGGTGTTTTCTTGTGTTTTTTGTCATCGATGCAAAAAGATTAAGTCTTTTGCACACAAATTTGTCAGGGGAAGACAGTGAAGCATTTGTTAAAAAAACAGCTCCTGAGGCATGTATTTGGAGCTGTCATTGATTTGCATAATTTTTCCATCACGTTGTGCACAAATCACATCTTGTAGTTTCCCCGGCAGAGTTCAGCTCAGGAAGGAGGGAAGGGCAGCCAGTTGCCCGGGGAGCCAGGGATGCCCAGTGCAGTGCTGCACTCACAGCCCTTTGGCAGGTCTGTGCTCTGAGTTGTTGCTTTGGCATGGGAGGGAAAAAAAAAAGGCCTTTGGGAGGAGAAGAGGGGAGAGCACAACCTTCCTGGCTGGGGCTGGTGCTGGTGTATGCTCTAAGGCCGCGTGGAGGTAGCTGTGCTCCAGTGCAAGATGAGAGTGCCTGTGAACACCTGCTGGAGGCAATACAGGCTTAGCTGACCTGTGTAGGGATACAACTGAGAGGTGTCCATGTTGGTCTCTCAGGAAGACACATATTTAAGAAAGCCTATACATGAGGCATAGTGTCCTTCATGCTTCTTATCAGGCTTATTCTCTTTGGGGTGCTGAAATGAGGTGAAATAATGAATTGGTGATGGGTAGGTTTAAGCTCCATGTCTTGTAGGAATTGCTTGCCACAGCTCTGCCTTGGGTGCCCAGGAGGTGAGTGTTTTCCCCAAGATGAATCTGGAAAGTCTGTGGTGGAACCACAGGGAGAGCTGAGGTGGACCACAGCCCCAGTGCTGTGCTGAGCCAGGCTGATCCTTCCATCGGTGGAACCATCCAGAAGGTTGCTCCTGAGTGAATGGCTCTCCTGGCTGTAGTCACACTCTGGAGGGATGGTAACAGCTTTTCAGAAGCCCGGCAGCTGTTGTCTTGGAGCCTGGTCACTGCTGTGTACCACTGCTGATCACCAACTGGTACCACTTGGCCACTGTTTTGTCCTCACAACCCGGGAGTAACAAAAGGGCCTTCAGGTGGACCATGCACTGCATTTACATCCAGGCCAGGGACTAGCCATCTTTTTCAACAGAGGGATTTTTTTCCCCATGTACAGTTTGGGATTTTCTACCCACCTCTTTGTTTTGGTAAATGTCTTCTTCCATCCTGCCTGGTGTTCCGTGATGAAAACGTGGTCTAATGGGACCTGTGAAATGCCTCATGGTGGGTTGCACATTGCTTGTGAGGAATTCAGTGGGGAGAAGGATTTCATGGCTGTACTTTAACCTTCTTCCAGCCTTTCTTTGATGAAAGGAAAACTCTGCAGCTGTGAATGTAACTGGTTATCATTATTGGATGTCATTACTGACTCACCCTGAGCATAAAACAAAAAGATCACATGTCCAGTTATGTCCATGGGTAAAATGCTGCTGCTCTCAGTTACATTAACACTGTTGTAAACCAGGGAGTAGAGTTTGGCCCTTTGTTTCAATTGAAATATTTGTTTAACACAGGCAAGGACTAAACAATACACTTGAAAGCTATTTGTGTTATTGTCTGTAGAGCAGAGGTTGTATTTTATGAACTGGCTGATCATAAAGACAGCAGAAATAATGTAAAGCATTCTCATTTACTTTTTCTTTCTTTTTTTTTTTCTTTTTGCAGATGGAGCTTGTAGAGCAGACTTGCAGTCAAATGTCTGCTCCAGGATATTTTAGTTGAACTGTGTGAGTCCATTAAACAAATGTAATGGCTTTTTGGAAAGAAGCACTGCGTGTTTCAAACCAAATGTTTTACATAGAGAACATCTGGGTAGTTCTGGGTGTTTGTATGTAGAGCACATCAGACAGCAGCCGTAGTGAGCTCAGCTGGGAGGTTGCCTGCGATGTAGTTGTAGGATATGACAGTTCAGTTGTTATGGGGAATAATTCCTATGAAGTATTGCCATAAACTGAATGTTTGGCACAAACAGCTATATCTCTGTTTTACTGAACACCCTAGTTATTATTCTTATCTGAACAGGCAAACTCTAAATGGTGTTTAAACAACCCAGTAAATACTGGCACCTCTGAGCCGGGGCACGGCCATGAAAGCAAACTCGAGGAAGCCGTTAGTGTTGCAGGGGAGCGAGGCTTGCTCTGATTCCACCCAGGGACTGGATTCCTGCTGTGGGTGATGCTGGGATTTCCAGCCATGAATGCAACATGTGCAAATGGCTTCTGGGGCTGGGTCGGAAACGATCGATGTTCCAGTGGTGTTGTGTGGTGCTGCTTTGAGGAATGTGAGAATGCAAAACTGGTTAAATGCATGTAATTAGCCTGACTAATATTAGAGTTTATTGGGGCTACTGGAAGAACTTTAACCCGGTTAAAGTAATGAGTCTGCTTTTACTTTGTGGCACCAGAGGTAATATATTTCCAGGAAGTGTAGGAAATGTTGAAAAATGTCTTATTTGGGGGTTGGTTCTGAAATGATTTCTGCAGTTTAACTGAGGAATGCGTGGTTCAAGTGAAATTAAAGTTGTTTCCAGAGTAGCAGTGCAGCTTCCCCTTTCAGGATTGTTTAAGTAAAAAGTTAAACAAAATGGGTTAGGCAGTCTCTCGCTCCAGTCCCATGTGGACAGCGATTCACATTGCACAGCACTGCTTTAATGGTCGCTCTGACATGATTTGTGGTATTTGCTGAGATGAATTTCTGGACCAAGCAGTGTGACAGGGAATTGCTCCTCACCCTGAGGAAGGTGGTATGTCCAAGTCTGTGTGAAGGTCACTGGCAGGGTGAAGTGGGAAGCCCACAGTGCTGCTGTTGCAGTACCTAACAGCTTAGCTTTTGGCAAGGGGATCTCAGAAACGAGTGCTAATTCTCCCTTGTTCAAGTGTCCTCGGCCAAAACACGTGCCAAAAAAGGTGTTTGTGAGCATTGAAGACGGGGCAACAGTCTTGGAGATCAGAGGGTCTGGGGGAGTTCTTTGCCAAAAGCTTTCTGTCTAGAAAAAAAATTGCTTTAGTGGTTCTCCTCTCCAAATTTAACCCTCCCCATAACCACTTAGAACAATTGTCTGCAGTCTTGAGCTCCTCTTCTAGCAGGGAAAGCTAGAATTACGTGTTTAAGGCTGCAGAATTGCTTGATCACCAGCCCCTTAATTGTAGGAAAGCGTAATTCATTCCTCACTCTCTCACATCTTTTCCAAACCCAGTTGTCCATGGGGAGCAAGAGTGTTCCTGTTCCTGTGTTACTCTCCACTAAGCCATTAGGGTGGCCCTGGTAATTTGCTTTCAATAAATAGATGGGAACAACAGGAGGTTCCTCTACCTTCAGGGATATAAATATTTCTCAGAAATCAGAGATGGAAGGGGAAGAAATGTTAGCAAACTCCTTTCCTCCCTCTGTAGCAATTCCACCACATTCTGTCATAAATTCTAGGATGGTCCCTTCCAAAAAATGACCATTAAATAGGTAATGTCCAGGCAGAACAATGTATTGCTGCAGCAGTGCTTTTACAAAAACAAATTTAATATTGCAAAGTGATCTGCAAGCCCTGGAGCAAAATAACCTGGGTGAGGTTTTAATATATGCAATTGCCAATCTTTTTGGTTTTGGAGAGTATTTTTCCAGATAGGATATGGATTTATATAGTTCACTAGATTCCACCAGAAAGTGGCATTTATATTTTGATCCACCTTCTGTGAGTTTAGAGAAATATACTACATATAGACGCTTCTGATAGTTCTGTGTCATTAACCCTTCCAAATGTGCTGTTTACACATCTCTACCTTCCTTGATACAATTTCTGTGCCCATCATCCTTGTGCAATGAATTCCTGCTCATCAATTTTAATCCAAAAGCCTAAACTCTATAAACTCAACATTAAAATGTTTCCACACTTCAAAATTTGACTGGGTTAATTAGAAATTTGAGATGGTCAAGATTTATGGTCTGGACTTTTAATGAGCATCCTGAAATACCATCTTGAAGCTACGGACATTTCTTCAAAAGAAGAAAGAGTCTTCCCAAATTTTCCATGTACTATTGTAATTCTTCTGGTGAAGTAGCACTTTTTTTCTTTGAAGGCAAGAACCATGAGAGCAAAATGAAAAGATCTTTACAATACCAGGTGACTTCTCATTTGTGGCAGAAGAGGAATTGTAAAGATGTGCAAAGCTCTCAGTGGTTCTGAAGCTTCTGTGAACTCATAGAAACTTAAATGAACAAGAAACAATAAGCCAAGTTACATTTATTTAACCACAATTTCCTCAAGCAGAATGTATCAGTGAATGAAAATGCACTGTCGGCTTCTTGGACAAAACTGGTTCTAAGAAAGAGTATAAACAGTGTCCAACCCCCTTGTTTAATGTGAATTACAGCTTTGCAGTGGTATAGCACCTTTCACCTAAACATGTGCAGAATCACTTTAGAGACCCTGGCGACTGCTGAGTTTACCATTATTTAGCCATTATTTAACAGCATATTGCAGTAGTTTGCAGCAGTTGCTTAGCGGGTGTGAATAACCTCGTTTCCAATTGAAATTATTGGGAGGAATTACAGGAGATTGTGTCATTTTCCAACTGGAACTAGATCCGGGCACCAGAGCTTTATACTTCTCTTCTTAGGAAAGTCATAAAGGGCTTTAGCCAGGATCTTGGTTTTGCATTTCATCTCCAAATTGGAGCCTTGAACAGTGTGCGCTCCTTCTTGGGAGGATTACTTTAGCCTGGTTCACTGCTTATTCACAATGAAAAAAATAACATTGAATTAAAGTCCCTCTCTGCTGCCCCAGGTTAACATTTTGCATTACATCAGCAGCTGTGGTGGCTGTGAGATCAAAATTAATGTGAAATCTATCTTCCAGTTTTTGGAAGAACAATCTGTAACACCCATGGAACACTGAGACCAGTAAACCCGAGGCTTGTGAATTCTTCCACTCCTCTTTAACCTGACTTGCCAGTAATTTAATTAGTGCTAAACAGTCTGTGCACAGACTTGCAGAATTTAAAAGACTGACTGACACAGGATTTGCTTCCAGTGACTTTTCCTCTTTTTCACATGTGCTGGATTCAGTTGTGCTGTGTTTGGAAGTTGATCAATAAGGATTGCACAATTCTAACCTTATTTAAACTGTGATATAAACAGACATGATTGAAATGGATGCTACCTGTCTTTTTCCTACTGAAAAGTGAAGTCAGCTTTTTTTTTTCCCCCCTGCCTTTTTCTTGCCCTCCTTTTTTTTTTTTTTTTTT
>VYZU01001915.1:59112-95004 GCA_013401355.1 Ceyx cyanopectus | reverse complement strand
TTTTTTTTTTTTTTCTTTTGCTTTTTTTTTTTTCTGCTGGCTGAGTTATGAACATTTTAAATTATTGGATATTGCATCTTTGGGTATTCAAAAGTATTTTGAGTCACATGTAGCAGTAAATTCAGAATAATATAAGTGGTCCCACCCTTTTCTTCAGGAAGATGAAACCTGCACATGACAGGGACTCTTCTAGAATGCCAGCCTTGGGCTCCAGTCCTGGGAAGCCACAGCATCTTTAATAACCTCATATTGTCAGATCTCCACTTTTCAGCAAATCATTTTCAATCTCTGCTGCTACCAGGGTAAATTTGTTTCACTGGGGATCAGGGGGGATTGAAGCTGATGCAGATCTGCAGTAGCATTGTATTGGGACAGGGGAGAGGGGTGAGAAGGGAAAAGTTGAGACAGCACCATGGGAAGCACTTTGTTATTGCTGGGGATCGCAACTACTTACAGGAACAATGAACAGTGCCACAGCTTTGGACTTCAGTTACACTGTATGAAAAACTTATATTTTGGAAGGGAGAAGATTTTTTTGGTATCATTCTGACTCTTCATTTCTGAATTCTGCAGCTCTCCTTTCTCCCTGTTTCTCAAGAATCACTGACTTACTATAAAAAAAAAAAATAACCAGGTTACTAGGTTGTGTTTTAAAATGCTACTGGAAACAGATGAATGTGTCTGTTTATTTATTTATGTATTTATTTCTAGTGGTAAATCATTCCTGAGATGATTAATACAGAGCTGTAAGGTCTGTGGTAATAAGGATGACTCGAGGTCACAATTCTCAGTGTTAAATGAAGAAAGATCTGCCAGCTAACTTTGTCTGAGGATGCATGGTGTAAATATGCCAGGCTTCATATACATAGCTGAGGATAGTGGGCAGCAAACAATGAAGGGATGTAAATTTTCCTGTAAGGCAGTAGTTACTTAGGAAATGCACTCACAAATCCTAGTAACAGGCACCGTATGTCAGGGTAATGAAAGAAGTGGAGGAAGGGTGTTGTACATGTTCCTCCTGGCACCCACTTTGTATATGTACAGCATAAATATATTCATCTGGTGCCTTCTACTGCTCATTAAAACTTGGTTCCACATGGGCTTTTCTCTGTGATTAAAGGGGGAACTAGAAAGAAGATATGACTCCCTTGCCTAGTGTTTTTGGTTAGTTAATTCCTCTTCATTTATTATATGATAACAGCAGCTCTGTCCAGCAGAACCAGAAAAGGAACATTAAACCTGAGGTAATTGTACCCCAGTTCTCCAGGAGGCTCTGGCACATTGTCCCTCAGCTTATACAAACAGCATTTTGATTTAACATTTATCACATTGACCTGAGCCTTGCTGCAAGAATGAGTTTCTCTACAGGTAGTGAGTGACAAAGAGCCAGTAAATCAGCTTTGGTTTTTAGAAATATAATCTTCTATCCATGACACATTGGTAAGAGGGGAGTGAAGCAGAGGCGCAGATGTTAGCTATATGCTTTTACCATACAGAGTGAGGCAACTGTGAAAAATACCCTTGCCTCTTAAAAGCAAATGAACTTGAAAGATGCATCACAGCACGTGCATCCTCACCCTTTATGTGTGCAGCTGCTGGCTCACAACAACAATAGCAGTGTTTTGTCTTTGGTAACATCCATGACACGATCAAACATGCAATGGAACAGAGTAATGGGCAGAAGCCCTGAGATTTAAATCAGCAGTCTCGCTGGGTGCAGATGGCACCAGTTACCACTTTGAGCAACTCCCCCAATTACTGCCTAGGTTGCCAACATATCAAACAATGGAGCTGGGCTGTTGATAAATAATTAATAAGGATTTTGTTGCATGCTTGTCTCCCAGGCAGTATCACCATGGAGATGATCTGACTTTTAGGATCTGAAAAGTAACAATTTCCAAAACAATGGCATTGTGTCGACCTTACTCTTTCCCGAAAGAAAGAGCTCTGGGAGATGTGTTATCAAAATGCACGATGCCAGGCACTAACTTTGCTTCTAACTCACAGTGGCCTTTTGTCCAACTTTTCAGTGAGTGCATAAAGTGCTTTCTATGACTGTGCAGAAGCTTGGTCTTAAGAAGCTTGGTCTTAAAATTGCACACCCTGCATGATGCTCTTTATTACTGCATTTGGCCTGGGATTGGCAGAGTCTCAAGATAGCTTTCTTTTCCAGCAAATGGGCACAGCAAAGATATACGTGTGTGGGAAGAGGCTTACAAGAAGTCTTCAAGATAATACCTTTGAAGAACCCATTGGATGCTTGGCTTCCCTCTAGGGATACCCGTCCAGGGGTCTTTCTTTCCACCTGTAAGGTCCAGAGGCCAGGTAGCCCATTATGCAGCCCATCCTCTCCCTTTTATTTCTCTCCTTGGTGCAAGCTCTGGAAGTGTAATTTTAATGCAGCTGCATTATCAGCACACCCCCCCCTCCTTATCATTTGATTGTAGCAAACTCAGGGACCACCCAATTTCATAGCTTTGTTTCTCTTCCTCTCTTGTTGGTGATGTCTGGGCCAAGAGCCATAGGCAGAGACTCCCCTGGAAAAAACATAATGTGGTGCCAGACTTTATTCTTTCTTGCTTAGCTGTGTGGAGCTGCAGTAAGAACAATGTGCCTTTTCTCTTTCCACCCCCAAACATCCTCTGCTCTCCCTTTCTCTTCCCCCCTGGTTGATCCACCTATTCTTTACCTCCCTGCCCCTGTTGGCACTTGGCACATTACACTTCCCACCTCCAAGTCTCAAAGAAAGGAAGCAGAGCTGTGAAACTGACTGGGCTCACCCACTTCCCATTGCTGGGTGGGGATGGACTCGGTTCACAGCTCTCGGAAAGGAGAGGTTTACATGTATTTAGCTCCTCCACCCTCTTCATCCAAAGAAAATGGGTTTTTAATAATTTTCTTTAAGCTGCATTTTTTATTTATGTCTCAGTGGTAGCAAGCTGGTTTCCCTTTCTTGGAAGACTGCACACTCTGTCCTGATGTCATCTTTCTGACTCCCCACAATAGTATTGCAAGGGCCTGTTGGAATTTGCTGGAGCACGGACGGTATGCACAAGCGCTGGAACCAGCTTAAAAGTCACAGCCCCCACGGTGGAAAAAAGCAGCTTGTTCATATCTCACCATGGTCCTAAAAATAGCCTGGGTAGATAATAAAGAGTGGAAGATTGTTTTCAATGGGACTGAATGTACTGCATGCAGAAATTGCTGGGGAAGGTTCAGTTGTTCGCTGTGGCATTCAGTTGGTCAGCCTTGGTTACAGCACCAGCCGACTGAAAGCTGTGACTTTCTGCTCCTTGTCTAATTCTACCTTTGTTTATATTCACACACCTTGGCTGGAAATGAGACAGATGTAGCTTCATAGGTGAAAACATACACATTAAGCAACTTCCTGAAATCAACAGGAACAGCTTTATGCTTTGATGAAAGTACAAGCTTGTTGCTCATCCTGTGAATGCTGATGCCAGCAGTCACTCAGCAGACACTAGAGATTTGATATGGGAGTGGGCACCTACTGCTCGACATGCCCTTTGCCAGATATTTAGACTTTTGAGATATTTTCCTGTGTGCAATGGTCTTGATTGCCTCTGTAAAAAGAAACTTCCACTGGTTTTGCTCTGCCCAGCAGCCAAGAAGCTCATAAAAGAGGAGAGACCTTTCTCTTACAAATAGGACTGAATGTACAGAAACTTTTGCAACTGTCATCTTTTTCAGATATTTATAGTTTAACTTATTTGTACCAAACCAAAGCAAAGAAGCATGAAATGTGTTGAAAAATACTTAGTAATCTCTCTACACCAGTTCAGAGAGTAAGTATAAATCCTCTTTCCAGCAAATGGAGACAGGTAATTTATTGCAGCCTTGAAGAGAGCAGTTTATTTCTCCACACTTCCTGCCCAGCAGATTCTGCAGGCTGACTCAGGGAGGGATGGGAAGCCAAAAGCTGTGCTCCCTCTTTTCTATCAGCTTCTGGAAAGCAGAGCAGCAGTGTGGCAATGGCTGTGCTTTTGCAGAGCTGTTTGGAAATGCCCGGCAATATTAGAGGTTCACAACCTCCTGCTTTCTCTCCCCCGTGCCATACATCTTGGAGAGGGTATTCTCTCTACCTGCTTCTGAGCAGAGACCGGTACCAGAACTGGCAGTGCAGGTGGAAATGGATTCAGTCCATCAAACTCTGATGCTTCTTTATCCCCCTCTAACCCTGCCTGTGTGTGAGAACATGTTACCATCAGAGCTGCAGAAGCGATACCGAGGGCGTTACTGGTGTGTAAAGAGAGAATCGATCCCTGTAGGAACCATCACATGGCCTAGTTTTGAGCTGTGACTTTGTTTTGGTGCTTATGCATGTGTTTAAATTCACATGTGTGAGCTATCCTACAAAAGTCAACGGCCTGCTCATATGTGTGAAGTTAGGCATATACTAAAGTGTTTTGCCATATTGCATGCTGTGTCCGTAGGGACTTTGGGTGAACTTGAACCTATTTTGTTGGGGTGGTATGTTATGCTGTCTGAGTGCAAGGATTTAGTTATCTGAAATTCTCATTAAGACAAGAAGCTAGGAAAAATAAAAATTCTTCCACTAGCAAAGTTACTAGCAATACGATAATTAAATTATCTGTCTTAAAAGCAGTAAAATATATTGAGAAAATATGGTAGAGGTGTAAGTACAGGGTTTTGAGAGTACCGAAGGGACTAACAGCATTTTCTCTGCAGATCTCGAGCTGGAATATTTGGAGTAGTTAATGTAGCTGATGTAAAAAAGCATGTTGCATTTGCCTTACTCTTGATTCATAGGCTGTGACCCTTAATAAATTTTGATGTTGCACACAGTGGAGCTGTTGCTTTGAGAGAAAGCAAGCAAAGAAAGCAGGCAAGAAAGAAAGAAAAGGACCTAAAGAATGAACAAACAAGTTCTTTCATAAGGTATTTCTCAGTTGAGATTATTTCTTACTACTTCTAAGTTGTTCAGGTTCATCATGTACCCTATCTGGCAGCAGTCCTGTAAGTGGGGTTTTGAAAAATGGAGACAGCTCTGTCTGGTGTTAAAAGCATAAACACACTTTGAAAATGTATTTTATGGAGTATATTTTTGAATAAAATACATTTCATGAAAGAAATTCTATTAATGAAAAGAGATTTGTTTTACAGCCTGATACCATAACATAGAGCTAGTGATCTTACTTTGCTCAAAGAGATGAAAATACATATTAAATGCCTAAAATGTGACATGGCTCAAGACCTTTGCATGAAATACTAAAAAAAACCAACCCAAACTGGATGCTTCCTTGTTTATGTTAGTTTTTTTCACATTGGTAGACTTAAGCCCAAGTACCCTTGCTGGCATGGTCTGAGCAGACTGATGCAGCTGAAAGGTGCTTGCTAGGCTGACAGAAATCCCTTTCTTAGAGGGGAAGAGCTGGAACAAACACTGTCCTGCTGCTCTGCTAATCATGCTTTGAGATGACGCCTGTGACAGGGGCACTGCTGACAGCCATCCTGGCTGTTTGGCCTTTCGGAGCAGGTCACACAAGACTGTGTGCTCCTGATAGCCTTTGGAGCCAATCCACTCGGGGATTGTGCAGGTTGCCAGGCAGCATGGGGGAAAAATTTATTTCTTCAAATGCCTTCAAAAGTTTTACTTCCCTGAGGCTCTTTTTGAGGGGAAAAATAGCATCTGAACACGGGGAAATGTATCAGAAATCAGCCTTTAAGAATCAGATGGTCTGTTGAGCAAGGCACTCCTGGGGTGTGTTGCACTGTTGAGGAGGGAGAGGCAGGCAGCAATTTCTGAGATGCTACTGTCCTTGTTTCCTTTGGGAGTCACGTCAGCTTTCTCTTTTGATTTCTTCATCTTCTAAAAGTGAGTGAATGGTGCTGTTCCACCACTTGCCTTCCCAAGCTTTCATTAATAAATAGCTGCACTCTGCTTTGAGTGCACATGCTCACATGCTAAGCAGGTAGACAGTGATATTATTTCATTAGTACGTGCGAGTGCCTGAAGCCTTGCTCCAGTACAGAGCGCTCATACTGGTAAGGTGCTGTGCCCTGACGAAGGGGCATTGCTTCCTCACAGCACTTTCGCTCTCTGTGAGGATTTCAGGGTATGGTCTGAGGGTGCTTAGCAGGAGCCAGCTGCCCTGGCTCCATTGGCACCACTGGACTTAAGGCAGTTCACAGCTGCTAAGTGTCTCTCCTTGTTTCCAAGTGCCAGTCACTTCCATCTGAAGTAGCTGAGGGAGGAAAGAGAAAGTCTTGAATGTTAAAACCTGAGTGATGTGTTCAGCACGCATTCATTCCTTATGTCAGGTCTCGCTGACAATCCCAAGTACTTTGGCTGAGCTGCTGAGTTCTACCCCTACAACTGGGAAATGATGTTTTCAGGACTGCTTAAGTACCATTTTCAAAATTCAGTTAAGCTTTTAGGAATAGCCTTTATAAATTAAGGTTCCTAGGTGCCCTAACCACTTTTCAGCGTGTGTTGCAACACTGTGAGCTCTCTGGTCCAGTTGAAAAATATGTTCTCAGGCAACACATCTGTTTGCATTTGAAGATTAATCCAAACATGTATTTACACAGTGCCACCACACTTTTCAATCACGTTTGCATTTTTATATTTAAATATATGTTTTCATATATGCAATTATTCCATGCAGACCGTTTGCAGTAATTATGTGTAGACATAAAAAAGTCCTGTCTGTGAAGCACAGAGTCAAGTTATTAGGAGATTGGCATGCCCTCTGGGGTGCCATTATTACTTTACTAGCCATGAATGGTGAAGAATTTGCTCCCCGTTGTATATTTTACAATGAAACCCTTCTTAAATTCTTCCTCAGCACCAAGTACAAGGCTGTCTTTTAATAAAAAAATGTGTTTTTACCCATGTCTATATTTATTTCTTGCAGGAATGCACATGCTGCTCCAAGAGCCACCCACATCCTTCTTGTATACAGGGTGTATTTGCATTTGCAGACTGTCTCGGTGCAAACATGAGAAGGGGGAAAAAATCCAACCTCATCTTTAGTGTTAATTGCCTTTTCTCTAGAATGACTTGGAGATTGTTCTGATCATTCATTCTATTAAGATCTGTTGTATTACCTTTGCTAGAAGTAGGTGCCATGTAGATATGATCATAATTAATATTGTTACTTTCAAAATTTCTGTCACAAATTTCAGGTCAAGAGAAAGAAAAGAATTTGTTTGGTTTTCACATGAAAATTGTTTTGTCCCTTGAATTGTGCTTTTCATTCTGCTGTCCCAAAGTAGGGTAGCACTTGAGCATGAGCTTATTTTTAAGCTTGCGCTTAAATTCTTTGGGAATTCGAGGGGATGGGGCATGTACTTAATGCTTTTTTTGAACAATGTTGCTTTTCAGAGTTGAAGGCTTTGTAGGAAACTTGATCCTTTAAACTAGCTCCTGTTTATGTACATTTCAATTTTATAATACTGTAAGTTTTTCTCTTCCTTCTTCAATATCCTCAATGCTACATCATATAATGAAAACAATACTGGTTTGCAATGCCACTTGCAATTACTGAAGTAGGTAGTGAAATTATTTTTTTTTTCTGAAGGAACTAGGGAAATCATGCAAATCACAGATTTACAAATGTTTTCCCAGGAGAGGTCTGCAGTAGTTGACTGCACAGAATGAGAAAAGTTTTGTTTACCCATAAAAGTGTGGTCATCTCAGCAGGTCAGTGATGGTTTTCAAAGACATATTGTTGATTTTAAAGTAGCTGGTAATTTATTCCTTGAACTTTGGCTTACAAAAATAAAGCAGAGTCAATATTGAATATAATAAAGGCCGTGCTGCCATTCAATAAGCACAATGCCCTCACCTTCTCTCTCCCACCAGCTTCTCTCCATTGTTGGCTTCTGCATTTCTCATAGGGCATGAGCTGACCTCCACAATTATTTATGGCGTTGTTCAGATAAGCCCTTTTTTTCACAGGCAACACACATAACACACACTCACAAGGGCTGTTATAATTTGAATTTATATTGCAAGTTCAGCTATCACTTCCTCTGTTCCCACCCTGCCTTTTGGAAAGATACCCAGTCACACCATGTGCTTGAAAAAAGGTTGCTGATTGAGGAAGGATGCAGGAAGGATATGGTTTTGCAGTGATTGCATAAGTGCTGTGTAGGACCTGAAAGCCCCAGGTTTATATGAGGACAAGCTTAGATGTGAATTTCAAAGATTTATTTCTTCTGACTTTTAAATAAGTCATAACTCCTGAGCAGTTTGCCTGCTTTAGAGAATCATGGAGCAACCCATGTTAATGTGATCCTCCATGTATTAACATGGACAAATGTAAATCTGTAATCAGCACCCTGGGTTTTCTGCTTCTTCTGCATCAAGGTCTCAACCTTATTTTAGAGAAATTGTCTCCAAAGCTTTGGTTTGAAATTGTCAGATGCAATTGTGTCTAAGCAAATGTACTTCCCATCAAAACCTCTGGAGAGTTTTGCCATTTGCCTCAGATGGAGACTACCTTGGCTGACACAGAGATCCTTCCAAAGATGCTGTTTCACTGAAGTCCCAAGACCTGAAGACTCTAAAACTTGTCACCCATTACTGTAATGAAGGTGTATTTATTGCTATAAAATGAAGGAGCCAGGGCATAGCAGTTTGTATTTTAAAGCTTTGTTTTGGTCATTCAGCATTCTGCCAACATCTGACATCTGTATTTATTTTTTGAACTCTCCTTAATGGATTATATGCATCTGTTCAGTTCCAAGAATAATGCTTGATTTCCTGAATTTATAGGTTGCAATAAAATCCATTCGTAAGGACAAAATTAAGGATGAACAAGACATGGTTCACATCAGACGGGAGATTGAGATCATGTCATCCCTCAGCCACCCTCATATCATCACCATATACGAAGGTTAGTGAACGTGATTCTCCTCCCTGACTGGTCTGTTATATTCTTGAAGACCTGATGTTTATATTTTCTGAGATCATGCACCAAACAAACCCCTACTCCTAGTGTAACCTGTCTTATTAAAGGGATTGTTTTGAGCACTAACTTCCCTTAGAACCACCACTGTTTCACAGATGCATAACCCTTTGCCCGGAGGAGCTTCTTCAAATACAAATTAATCGCTGTATCCATGGGAAATTATCGCATGTACCACCTTTGCTCTTGTTGGGACAGTTCAGTTTCATTTTACCCTTAGTCATGCACCAGCCTGATGTCCGTTTATGTCCTCAGCCCCTAAGCCAGTCCTTGCATGCTTTAATTTCCACAGACTGACCAAGACCAGTCTTGTCTGCTGTAGGCCTTTGGTCCTCCCTTATCTGCCAGTTAGTCATGCTGGTTCTGTTCATTGATGGTTCCATCATTGTTGCTTTTCCCCCTGAATCCCAGCATCCGCTTCCTATCCACCTCTGCACGCTTTCCTGTCTGTCTGGTTGCAGGCTTATAATTCCTATTTCCTTACCCTGTCTTGCCACTCTAACTCCTTTATTCCTGGGACACAGATGGGAAACCTGCTAATTCCTGTCTCTGGAAGTAGCTCCCTGGTTCTCCAGCAAGGAGCAGGAAGTCAGGGGCATTTCTCCCTGATTTGCCTGTTTGTTTGTTTATATATTTATAGAGTGTCACTCTGTAGTAAAATCTCCTACTTCCTTCCTTCCTTCCTTGCTTCCTGAAGTAACATCCCAGCTCTAGCTGGGATGGTTCAGGCTGGGTACGTGCTAAAAGACACCAGCCAAGAGGTCTGTTGCTAGAAGGAAGGCAGCTGCATGGCAGACTCAGGGTGTGGATTCCAGAGGTTCAGAGGGACTCAGGTCAGGCAGCCTTGTCTCTGAGGATCACCTCTTCCTCTACGTGCAGAACAGGCAGCCTGAATTTAGTCCTATGTATTTACATAGCCATGAGGTAAAGGCTCAAGGTGATGATATATATATGGCAGCTCGCCTCGCGGAGTTGATACGACTGATTAAAACAAGGACTGGCTTGGCGTACTGTTACTGTATCACATATTGAGTTATTCAAAAGCATGTTCTTGTACTTGAAAAGAGATGAATATCTGTCTTTTTATTGAATAAACTCATAACAGGATCTGGGAACAGAAAAGGGGAGGGATGCTGTGTCAGCATGTGGGTTGCAAATGGAAGAGAAGTTATTTCAAATGTGCACTGAAACTTAGAAAGAAAAAAGATGAAGCATGCTGCGGGCCTTTGACCATTTGCCCTTCTCGTCCTTACTTGAAACAGTTTTTACCCAGTTAAAGCATTTGTAGAAGTTAAAAAGATTGCGGCATTTTTAAGAAGCAGACAGTAAAGTCCTGTGGGAGCAAAACTTTCCCCTCTGGCCCTAGAAAGGGAGGAGCAGTGCTTCTGCAGCAGAGCCCATCTAGCTCCACAACGGAGGCTTCATCCTGGCTGCAGGAGGGCTAGTGCCTATGGTAGGTGATGTTGTGGTCCTGTGGTGATCTCTCAGCCAGCAGCAGTGCATTGAGGCAACAAACCTGGAGGCAGTTTTTTTCTCTCATTTCTGGGAAATTTTCCATTCTGTTACTGGTTTGTTTCCTTTTCTAGAAAGCACAACAGCCTTTCATGGCTTCTTATGTTTAATTCCTGGCCTGAAGGGATGGGCAGTGGAAGTCAGCTTCTTCATTGGACTGTAGTCTGTTGAAAGGAGTTAGAGCAGGGCCATAGCAGTTACACAGCTCTTCAGCCTTTCCAAGAAGTCAGTATTTGGCCTTTAGCAGCCATTGCTATAACTTAGATATTGTAGCATTGGGAATATGTGTGGTTGCACAGCTGAATCCAGAGGAGCAGTCACATACTGTCCAGAGACAAGGATGTCAGGGATCCCTAATCATGTACTTCATTTTAAGCTTAAGAGCACTTGTAGTGAAGCTAAGGGAATATGCCTAGGACTGAAGTAGTTGTATCCTCTTGAAGTTAGATTTTAAACACATGGCTATTCCTCTTGAGTGAATCATTAGGAGTGATAATATTGCTATCCTCAAAGTTATTAAATCTTAAGGGATGGGCTTAATCTCACCAAATTTAAGCCATGCAACATACAGGCAGTTGGTGTACTCTAGAAGTCCAGTGTTCCTCCCTAGACAAGAGGGACCAGTATCTACAAAGGGTGGTTGTTCCCACGAGGAGATTTATTTTTTTTTTATATAGGCAGGCTAAATGACATACCGGAGTCTCTTGTTGGCTAGGGATGGAGTCTAGCTGACTAACTTAGATCACTAAGTGATACCCACTGGTATTTTTCTCTTCTCTCACTGGTTTTTACTCTAGGTTTTCAGATGTGCCCCTGCAGGTCTGACAGCACTTTCTGGAGGTGCCAGGTTGCACAGATCAATCTATCATGGACAGTGCTGTATCTTTGAAAGCTCTTTGTACTGCATTTACAAACATGTGTTTTCCTTAAGTAGGATCCTTGTTTAGGTATCCTTTTGACCTGCCTGCTTAAGAGCAATTAACCTCAGAATCTGTCAACTTGATGTAAACACGTGCTTATCTTTTTGTTTTGATACCAAACAAATTCAGATGTGTGCAAACAAAGCTTTCCAGTTCAGAGATACTTTCTGTAACATAATCAAAAGTCACGTACCTTACCCATTACATGAGGACAGACATACAGTTGTGACTCCAAAGAAATTCCATCCTCTCAGCAGGGCTGTAACTGGCAATCTGTTGAGCGGGGCTGTGAGAGAAGTGCTCTTTCAAGTGACTTTAAACTCCTTGAAAGGGACTGGTTAAATGAAGCTGGCTTTGCTGGGAGTGTTCTGATTTCAGCATATAAATTTTGATTTATAGATTAATGCCTCTCCCCATTCATCTGTCTGTCTCCCCCCTGCCCTTCCCCTGCCCTGTTTCTTTTTTTTTGCCTTGAAAACTGCAGGATTTGATAATAAAGCCTTTGAGAACTAACATATTTTTCCAGGGGTAGCCTGAGTGCAAAATCTATCTCATCTGGCAATACTCTATAAAAGTTAAACCAGGGAAAGAGCATCAGGTCTGATTCTGAGAATATTTAAACATGTGTTGAACCAATCATGAGAGTGAAGTTACATTTGGTACATTCAGGACTGGTCTCTTAAGTCTGCAGGGTGCAGTGCCTACGTGTTTCTGTGCTGGAAGAGTTGTCTTTAGTCAGCATAACCATACAGAAAAGTCTGCCCGTTTGCAAGATGCACTTAAAAATTAACAGAGTGTTAGCTAACATGTTTGTAGCAATAGTTTGATAAAGATACTGCCTGAAGAATGAGTAAATATTAGGATCACAATTCAGGGCCCGTGGCACATGATGGCATTAATGTGAAGGAGTAACTGAAGGAAAGCATGTGCTGGAATGCTCTGCTGGATTAGGGCCAGAGTGCTTACAACAGCGCCGGACCCTGCACAGCAACAAGGCACAACAAATGGATGACCCATGTAAGAGGGACTCCTTACACTTTCTGGGGTTTTTTCTTTTAATTGTGCATTTTTTGTACTCTTTAAAAAAATCACAGAGATTCTCTGCCTTATATCTACCAGCCCACACTGACTCGAGCTAGGTTACAAACTTTGGTTATTCAGTAAACTGGTTCAGCTCTTCTGTACTTTCAAATCCTAAAGGCAACAGAAGAAGATCTGACATCATGTAATGGTGGTGGCATAGTATTCCAGGATACTCATCTTACTTGCCAAATACGTGTTCAATCTCACACTTTGTGCCAGACTTCATGCAACAAAATGCATATGCACACTTGGTGTCTCAGACACACGTAGGCCTGTCTGCAATGCAGGGCTCCTTGAGCTGTGTAAGTCAAATCACCACATCATTAGCAAAAGCAGCCACGTTGCCAAAAATGTGTCTGGGTGGCAGCTAGCAAGGTGTGTGGATGAGAGCCATTGCTGACAAACTGTGTCCTCCCCAGCAGCACCAGCTCAGGCAGGTGTCCTCTGCCATGGGTACCCCTGGGCAGGGTAGGCAACCAGGGACCGAGGTGGCACCATCGGTGGGGTTTGTGAGTGAACAGAAGAGAGTTGTGTGTCTCAGGCTGACAGTGCTGGGAAGGAAGTCACAGCCTCTGCCTCAGCCTCTGATATCTCCTGGTTTTCAGACTTATTCAAAACAAACTTTGGTGCCTAATGATTTAATCCCTTCTGTGTTTAAAACACCTGAAAAAGTCAAAAGTTTCTCAAAATATCACATGGACTACTGGGCTTTAAACAAGAATGATGAAATTGGAAAGCTGTAATGGTTCTTTTTTTTTATTATTTATTTAGTCAAGAGAAAGTACTTAAGCAGTGACACTATTTAACCACATTTCTAATTGATTTCCTCTAATTATGTAGGCTTTTGACCTTTCTTTACTCCCATTGTTTTCAGTTGATAACATCCAAGAACATAAAGTAGTATTTTCAAGAGTCTGGCAATAGTAATGAAACAAGTATAAACAAACTTAACTCTTTAGTTACTGTACCCCACCTTATAAATTTCCTGTCATTCAGGGTAATCACCTAAACAGCACTTTTGTCAGACATGACATGAACTCAAATGTGTGAGATCACTGGCAGATCCAATTCAGATGTCAAAATGATTGCAAGCCATGATGAAATTTTATTTTTATCTTTCTGTTTACACAGTCTTCCCACTGCAATGCAAATGTTTGCTTGTCTAAAGTTCCTCAGCAGTTTGTAATCGTAATTAAAAAAAAAGGAATTTGCTCTTGCTCTTGGTCTTCTTTGCTGAAACAAAAGACATTTAGTGTAACATGTTATTGTGCCTGAATTATCAACTCTCATTTTTCCTTCCTTTTTAGAGTAAGCCATTGCATATCCTCAGTCTCATTCTCTGAGAAACAACTTCAGCAAGGATAACGGTTCTTGTTTTGATTTAATCTCCTTGATGGGAATTAAATTCTAGTGTGCTGTCCAATTTCAGATTATTAGTGCAGAATCTTAACTACTTTAATTTCAGAAGAGATGCAGTTTGGTTGAATAAGGCCACAGTTCAGGAAAACAATTTAACACAAGCTTAGCTTTAAAACATATTCTTTATACCTTGCTATCTTTAATTGTCATGAAGTATATGCATAAATTTATGCATATGCATACAAGTAGTTTTCTACAATGGACTTTGGATATTTTCATGTCTGCTGTTTTAAAAAATCAGTCATAAAATAATAATCATCATAATGAAAAGAAAAATACACCAAGGGGCTATAAAGCTTTCAAAGCAGTCAAGAACACAGAAGATGCATCAGGCTGAATTTCTAAGGTAAAAAAACCACTTTTCAGTACTTTCCTGTCTTTTTGAAGAATAATTTGAGCCCTTTATTATACAAGTGAGGTAATTGGGTCATACAGGACTTTTCTGAATGAAAAGGTTATTCTAGTCTTCATTTCCAAAATTAAAAACAAACTTGCTTGTTCTTTTGATTTGGCTGACCTTTAATAAAAGAGCATTTTGTAGCAGTGGAAAGGTACTTCTGTCTGCGGCTGTTAGGAGAGTAATAAAAATACCGCTGAATGGAAAGACACCAGATGGAAGGAATGTCAACATACTGGAACTAATTTAGGAGATTGCTCTGATAGAGAGCAAAGGCATGAGGAGAATTCAAATGGTTCCAGTGCGAAGAGATTGGCTGCCCCTCTTAAACTAACAAACTAAAATCCTTACCCGAGGGTTACATGTAAACCAAATGGAATCAGCCCACAAGGAGGTAGTCCATTAAGAGGGGGGGAATCCACCCCCTTCGGCGCTCGCTCTGACTTTAGCATCCTGAAAGTTTGGAGGAAGAGCAAAAACCTTCTGCTTTGTTTTGCTTTTTGTATTTGGTAGTAAATAACCCCAAAGTGAACTGTCCCAATAGAGAGGTGTACAGTGTACTATTAAATCTTTCTGACTGGTGTTTGCAAAATCATGCCCTTGTGGGCTTTCAACACTTTTAGGCTGAAGTCTGTCATAGCATTTGAGAGGGATAATGAGTATGTTCATCTAATGTCAAACTTCTGTGTAGTTTTAGTGGAGGTGACTTTGGTGTAGCTGAAGGGAAGTATTTAGTGGTGGGATTGTAAAGAGAAATCAGAGATTTATGATCAGCAAGAGGTCTCTACTCAACTAGTGCTATTTGGAAAATAGCTGTAGTTAGGAGATGAAGAGTTCATCATTTCATGGCCTCTAAGTATAAATGAGTGAAGTGATTATATCCAAGAATTGTTGCTATAGTATAACAGCCTGTGAAAGAGACAGATTGTTGATGTTACAAAATGTACTTTGTCTCAGATATGTCTTTGGTAGTGAGAAGTCTTTTCCCAGTTTCACATTTACGTTCTTCATTGAGCTCTGAAGCCAGCAGACTTGGTTTCAATTATTAGCCTAGAAGAATAACTTCCTCTATAACTCTCTGTGTAACTTTCTCACTCTCTGTCTCTTTTTTTTTTTTTTTTTCTTTTTTTTTTTTTTTTTAATAAATAACCAAACACATTGGCATTAAGGGGTGAGTTAAAAGAAAAGCTGTAAGAAATCTTTCATTGACCACTCCATCTTAAGCACCCTTTGCTTCTTGGATAGAGTGGTGCTCTTAGACTCTGCTGAAGCTCTGGGGGTGAATAGACCAAGCCCAGACAAGCTGGTAGCACACTGGAGTTTCTCCACATTGCCATGACCCATGTCTTAGTAAATTAACAAAGTTCTTTTGCTCATCTCCTGTGGGTAAAATCACATTGTGCCTTGTGGTAGGTACGTCCTGATCCTGCTCTGTGGTTCTTGAAGTGCTCTCACAGTGCTGTCCCTCCCTCTTCCCCTGTGGCCACGCAAGAGTGTAGACATCTCAGAAGTCAATACTTCATTCTGCAGGCTGTGCCTGAAAAGGAGTACTTTAATTTTGCAATTGTATTACTACCCTGCACCACTTAAACACTATGGCTGAGGTAGTGCTGCAGCCCTCCCAGCACACCAAGGTCTTGCTGCATCTCTCTCAGAATAACTCAGCTTGCACAGCGGTGCCAATAAACATAGTGGCTCAGAAATAAGTGACACAGCTTGTAGCAAGCATTTCTCCTGCTGCTATCTCTGCCAATATGTGGAGTTCATGCCTTGTATCTAAGCAACCCCCATCTCTTGATTTGTGAAAGACAGACCATTTCTCCTGCTACCACGTTTGGTTGTTGATAATGTCAGTTCTCCACTTACCTTATTTGGCCAGCTGTTTGCAGAGTATCAATGGTCTGAAAGGAGTAAGGGCAGCCCCACCTTTCTTAAACATAACCTCCCTCCTTCCCTTGACCTTGGTCAGGGTTGAAGAGCTGGCTCATATGACAAGACCATCCCATCAGTAGCAAGCTGCAGGATGTTCCTGGGGCGCAGCATCCTGCTGAAGCCGTGCTCCTCTGTCACCAGTAGCTGCAGCCAGGGTTCAGGCACACAGTGAGGCAGGGGTTAGTTTTGGAATGAATATGCAGTAGGATGGCAGGTAATAAATCATCTGCAGCAAAAACAGAGTGAACCAAGCAGTCCCAGAAGCTATATGGAGGCAATCCGTCCATCATCAGCCTACAGGTTACAGCCCAGGTGTTATCAGGGCAGTATATTTATTACCTCATTATTATTTTCATCAAGTCAATCCAGCCTTTAATTAATGCCCTACTCTCTTCCCCCAGCTATTGGCCACAATGCTTTCTTGGAGCACATGCTTATAAAACTACGTACTGTGCTCAGAAGAGAAATTCAAAAGTGTCTGTATGAATCCTACCTGGCATCCTGATGACTACTGTGAAAACTCCTGGTGTACATGGCTGATGGTCTGGGACTTTCTAGAATACCACCTTGTCACATGCCTGATAGTTTTGAGCACTGAATTCCTCTTTAAGATTGTGTGTATAGGCATAGATCCTGATGCCTTCCACTCCCTACTCCTTTGTTCGCAGCTCTCATTTAAGACATTTTTGTCTGCTGTCCAGTTGCCTCTCTGCAGGACAGTAGTTGTGCACCATCTCAGGAGATTCACTGATGGAATGGAGGTGTTCTGAACTGGAATTATGCAAATGTAAAAAAATACCTCCTACTCCCCTGGGGAAAAAAAATAACTCTCCATTTGCCTCTGCTCCTTGGTGAAGAGATTAATTGCTGTTTAATTTTGTAATTGTTCAGCTATGATGATGCTGTAATGTCACCTAAGTCCAAGGGTAAGAATGTGCCAATTTGTCCCAAGTGTGCTGGTAATTGAAACCCCAATATGAGTTACTAGGATTCTTCTATTCTCATTTATTATAGTGTGGGTTTGTGACGAAAATGCAGAATTTGGAACAGTGACTTATATTTTCCTATTCAATTTTATAGCATTATTTCAGTTTCCTAGAGGGCATATAGAAAATTTGAAATGGAACATACCTTTAAATCCACATTCTTCCAAACCAAATGCTTTCCACTTCATTTCTGTAGAAATACAGGAAAATATGTCTGGATCAGGACTTGTATTAATATGGCAAATTTTAGTCCAGAAAAATTAGATTTTGGGATTTGTTTTGAGAAAGCTCTCATGACTTGAGTGATGAAGGCAAAACTTTAATAAAAACACAGGCTGTAAGAACACTCCATTGTAGCAGGACTGTTCTTGCTCTTGTTGTCGTCATTGGCACTGAGCACCTGGTAGGGCATTGGAGGTTGGGGGAGTGGGGCAGGAAGAGCTGAGGGCCCCTTCACCCTCATCTGTGCACCTTTGGTAAGGCAGATGTCCCCTGAGCTCAGGGTGGCCCTCAGCTGGTACTGCTTGGGAGTGTCCAGTCCCGTGAGAGTCCACGAGATCAGTGGTGCTGTGTTGTGACTTCACCACAGATGTGTGTGTGATATAACAACACCTAACTCAGTCAATCAGCTGTGTTTTGTGGGGTGAAGGACTCGGGGGGGCGAGGGTGTTTGGTTTCTTTGTTTGTTTGTGACTTCTTAAAATAAAATCTCTTAAATAAGAGCATTTCCAGTGGTTTGCCTCAGGTTACTGAAATGATTTCTTTTTGCCCTCCTAAACAATGCTGTATCTAACAAGCAGTTCCCAGCCTAGAGAAATGAATGTGTGCATTACTACTTTATTGGTAACACATCACAGCACTTCCCTGTAGGACACGGGGCATGTTCTGTTTTTCCCAGACAGTATCAATCTGTCATTCTTGGAGAGGATATTGTAACTATAATCCATCCAGAGATGGCTCTTCCAGTTTCCGAAGTTTATTGCTAATGAGGATGCACATAGGATGTAATCACTGGCAGGAGCCTCTGCTTTGGGGTACAGTGAAGCCAGCAGACAAGTAAGCGGCCAATTTTATCTGGCTGTTTGCTCTCCCTTTTATCAGAGCTGTTTGGCTGGGGTTCAGGGGTGTTTGAGGGAACTGCAGAGGCTTTGGCTTGTAGAATTGACTGACAAGGTGTGAGAGGACATGAGACAAAGGCTAAGAGCAGCAAATATCTGAGTGTTGAGAGAGGCAGCTTTGCATTTCACTGCAAAAGCTGAAGTTGTTTCTTGGATTGCTGCTTTTTTTTTTTTTATTTTCCAAAACACTAAGGACTACTGGCTGAGCTTTGCTAAAGAGATACGGGAAGGCATCATTCCAGTAGGGCTGGTCAAAACTAGCATCCGTTTGTAATAACCCCTGTAACCTCATCAATTTGCAGATGCTTTGTTTCCAGCATGACCTAACCTCAGCAGACTGCTGCCACAGATAGAAAAGAAAATCACCACTTTTTAATATGAGCAGGGGTTATTTAGGGCAGGTGCAGGAAGTTTCCAGTGGGTTGCAATGGATTTTTGATGTCAGAAGGGAAAAAATGTTTAGCAGCCAGGGCATTGTGGCAATGTGAGACTAGTCACAGCCTGCTTTACTAGATGAATTTAGGTATCTGAAACTCCCAGTGAAGTCCTTGACAGCATGTGGCACAGAGTACCTTAAGCCCCAAAGAACAATCAAGTTGTGATGTGTATTAGATGAATTTTCCTTGTGCTGCTTACATGGGAGTTGTGCATTGCTACTACCTCTGCCCAAGTGGTACAGGATGTATCTACAGCATGCAATGGGACTTGCAGTGAAGGCAAGAGATAAGTAAGCTTGAAGATGAGTTGGGTGCTTGAGAATGGGGTGCAGAGTCATACTGACAAGAGCTGTACAGCTCCAGAGACACTACAGTCACTACTAGCTCAAATGTCCATGCCCACCATGTTGTTGCACAGGGTTGGGGTTGAAGAGGACACATACATCATTTCATTTGCTGGATTTTGATGGTAGGTGAAAGCCAACTAACAGTCATTATAAGCCAAATGGCAATACTTTATCAACCAGTTGTTGGAGACAGAAGTCCTGTTTCTCTGTCCTCTGGCCTCAGGAGGACTAATGGTAAGAGGCAGTCTCAGTTGGAGCAGGGCACAGTAGTATTCAGGTATCCACCTCATGTCATTAGGATCAAGTTGACTTTGCCACTCTGTGGCCCTATATTATAGAGGCAAAGAATTTATTTCATGTACCCAGATGAAAGTGAAGACATCCTCAACTTCCTTCTCTTGGTCTTCTATGTAGTAATGTTCCTCTGGAAAAGTCTAGCTTTGGAACTGGCTTTTTTGCAGTGGGGTTGGTATTCTATCTTTCCAGGCTGCAGTGATGATACAGGGTGTGTTCAGTCATCCTGAGTCATCTTCACTCTTTAAAGTGTCAGTTTTCAAATGTATTGAATCAACTGTGGCAGTTTTGTTTTTTCTCTTATCCTGTGCAGTGTTTGAAAACAAAGATAAGATTGTGATCATCATGGAGTATGCCAGTAAAGGAGAGCTGTATGATTACATCAGCGAGAGGCGGCGATTAAGTGAAAGAGAGACAAGACACTTCTTCCGACAAATAGTCTCTGCTGTGCATTACTGCCACAAGGTGAGCAAAGGATTTTGATATTAAAAATTGCTGTTTGAGGGCTGATTAGTCCTCAGCGTGCAGTTCTGAAAAGCTGCAACGTCCTTCCCCATGCAGTTATTTTTCCCAAATTTCTTTAAAGAAGACTCTGACCTAAACCCAGCAGCTTGTTTGTTTCCAGTCCTAACATTTACAGTCCTCTAGGATTATAACTCCCCTGATCCACGTGGCTGCACAGTGGAGGAAGGAGGACTTTTGTAAGGACTAACATCATTGTCAGATACTGTTTTCTGGTGCCTTCGAAGAATATATTGCTTTCATGCAGTGGAGGCAGGATCCAGTCTGGAATTAAGTTTCGAGAAGACACCCCCCCCCCCAAGCCCTCCGCCCCCCCACCCCTCACCCCCTGCTGTTTAAGAGGCTTTGTGGGAGGACAGATTCCAGTCATTCTTCTCTTAACCACACACCAAGTGACTAATACATCGCCTGTCACTAGTCACTGGGCCACGAGTGTTAAGGCAGTGAAATCAGTCCTGAAATGTAGGTGCAAAGACCACCCTGCCAGCTCACCTTTTCTTTTCCCAATATTTTCTCATGTTCCCCCCTGATTTTTTTTTTCTTCTATTTCAGAATGGTGTTGTCCACAGGGACCTAAAATTGGAAAATATCCTTCTTGATGACAATTTTAATATTAAGGTAGGATACTTTTTCTCAGCTTCTTGGAGTGGATTTGCAAGTTTTGTAAAAATTTTATCCAGGGTACTAGAAGAGCTGGTGTTATGGCAACAGCTACTAAGCAACAGCATCTGGCAAGAGGCTCAGGGGATTGGAGACTGGGGAAAGAGCACCACTGGTGATAAGTCATACATGCTAAATGAAGCTTTGTATAACGTGGGGGAGAAGACCTCATTCTGCCACCCAAGGGCAAGCCATTCCCAAAGCAGTATCTGTTTCCTTGTAGGAAGCAGCAGAGCATTTCATGAAGTCAAGTCTATTGTATGAATTATATTATTGCTGGCTGCTGCTGGGGCTAGTAAAAAAATCTCCTGGTCTACAAAGTTCAAGTGCTCCTAAAGAGCATTTTGAATGTCCTTTTGATCATGGCTGGAAAATAAGCAAATAGAGTTTCAAAATAAACTCAGTAAAGCACATGTGCTTCATTAGGAAATGGCCTTGGAACTCCAGACGCAAACGTATACTTTGGATAGTGATGTCATTTCCATGTCATTTCTCCCCAGTGAAAGCATGTTAATAACCTTTTTTTCCCCTTTCTTCTTCTTCTTTTTTTTTTTTTTTTTCCTGATAGCTGTATCACAAAGATAAGTAATGCAGACATTAGTGTAGTTTCTAGGTGGCTGAACCTGTTTCACCTTCCACTTTGTTCCTCCATGGATAGCTGGATGTGAGAGTGGCTCTGTGTGCTCATCTACATTCAGACAAATGGAGGGAGGGATGCCAAAGAGTTTCTGCTGATGCTTGGGCATCTTTGCTTAATTAAAAAAGTAATTGAGGGGCTCTCTGCATAACCAAATATCTAATTAGCCTGGATCTTCATTTTCTTTCCACTGAAATCCACGGGGCTGCACGCACTGCCTTCTGCGCTTCACACTGGAGAGATTGTCTTCATTTTAAGCTGATGTGCAATGGAAATGGAAAGTAACATATGGTAGCTGCCATCGGTGTAATGCTGATGACAGAAGCTAACTTGGATCAACTAGTGGATTAAAGGCACATAAATATGTGGTGTCTAAAAATAGTCTTTTACAGAAGGCCCATCCAATGCAATACTTGGACATTTTGCCGTTAACACGCAGTGTTAGAGTGAACCTCCCCACTCCTGTTCCTACAGGGACCCTGGCTGCAGCAGCTTCAGCTGTTCTCAGCAGCCTGAAAACAAAAAAGTAGCCTTTCTAGGACATTGTATACAAAACAGGCTTCCGCAGGCAGGATGACCTTTCTTTCCGCATTGCACGCCAAACTATCTTCCCAGCTAATCAAAGAACTCTTGAGAGAAAAGAGGAATTTGGGGAATTTGCTAGTGTAGTGGCCTGCATCTCCACACTGTGGTCCTCATACGCAAAACCAATCACTCCCCAAACCTCCAGGAAGCTGCGCTTGGTCAGAAGGCTCCTCTCCCTCCCCATTCTTCTTTAGGGGAGACTAATCGTCCTGCGGGGAGAGCAGGGATGGGGCAGGGATGTAGCTTTGTGTTCGAGGCCAGACCATGGAGGTGGCCCAGAGGCTGCAGAACCACAGATGCGCTTCAGTTGCCGTACCCGGTGGCTCTGCTGTGGAAGAAATTCGGGTAGCTGCAACTCCTCACTCCTCACATCCCTTCCAGTCATCTGGGCATCTTTTTCTTGAAGGTCCCCTTTCTTGAACTGTGCTGTGTTTAAGCTGCCATGTAGATATTTTGTGTGATTCCAGCCTTTCCCCAGCTACTTCTTTGCAAACCGTAAGGCTCGCCTCTTGTAGTCAAGGCTGCCCCAGTGTGGGTAGGTGGCTTCAAGCTCCCTGGCTGTCCCCTGCTGTTTCTGTAAAGGGTTTCACAAAGCTGAAAAATAGCCCCAACTTGAGAAGCAGCTGGTCTTTTGTACATCTTACTATCAATAGTGTTTGAATTGGATTACTTCAAGAAGTGAATTTTGGTATCGTTTTCCTTTTTCTCCCTGCTCTCTTTTTCACACCTCATGACTAACATCAGCTTTAAATACTTGATGTGAAGCACACTGCCACTATTTCCCTAATGCTGAAGCTTTTACTGTTTAACTGTGGTTTCTATGTTACTTGCACAGAATTTTACTTTCCACTTTTTCTTTGTTTCACTAAACAGCAACTGTTGGCAAGGAAACACATATGGAGCTGTAAATTATTTACTAGGAGTAAATTTATCAGGTCCTCATTCTGGGAGTATTTATATATCATTTATTCAGGCAGAAGAAAGAAATATGCAATTTGGTGTTTGGTATTGACTGATGGTTTCAAATACTCAGTGGAAAGCATTTTCTAGAAATGGAGTGATAGTCTTATCTGTACTTTCCCAATATTTTATATTTCATTCAATGGATTACGAAGCATTTACAAAATTGTCAGCTTTATTTTAAGAATGAGAATGTTAAAGGTATCCCTTTTTTCTTGGGTGCAACATGCAATTAAATTTATGTGATCTGTACATTATGATACACAAAAGCATATCACAGTAGTGTGAAGAAAAAATAGGATTCTGTAAAAGCAGATCCATGTATAGAAACTTAAGAAATTATTTTAGAATAGAAAATAAAGAGAGGAAG
Source organism: Ceyx cyanopectus (assembly GCA_013401355.1). Lineage (NCBI taxonomy): Eukaryota > Metazoa > Chordata > Aves > Coraciiformes > Alcedinidae > Ceyx > Ceyx cyanopectus. The sequence continues at coordinate 71,868 of VYZU01001915.1, read as the reverse complement.
TAATCAATGAAAAAATATTATTCAATTTAAAAGGGCCCCAAGCCATTTTACATGATACTACACTAACTTGGAAACCACTCATTAAATTTTAGTTAATTAAATGAAGGTCATGAAGCAGTATATGGAGACATAATCAGCTTTTATTAAAGAGTTGAACTAGTAAGTAAAAGTCTCTGGAAATTGGAGTAATGTGTTGGAGTACAGCAACTAGGAAACACCAGTGTCTGGAAGCTGACAAAAAATTACATGTTTTGAAGAGTTCTGCAGGTCCACAGGCCAGGAGGGCAATGAGGGGAAGAAAGTGATCTGATCTGTCATATGTAATTATGTTTTTCAGGGACTTGGTATATGTGGTAATATTTCCTCCAAATTATTACTTTAAACCCCTAAATGCAGGAAACACAAGCAAATGAAATGAGTCTTAAACACTTCTGAGGCTGAACATGAACACAGATCTATGAGGTACAAGGAGTTCATCCAGACAATTAATAAAACAATACCTTGTCTTGCTCCCCAGATACACACCCAACTATGTAGCAGAAATCCTGAGTGTGAATGTTTCTCCTGGGACCTAGTCTGTCTGTGGAGGTCAACAGTGGGGTACAATCCTAGAGCTAAACCTTACCAAGACACTGCAGCCTCTCAGGGCAAAAGAGAATTATTGGATTTTTTACCTTGCTTATGGTGCCATGTTCTTTAAAGAAATAATGTGGCATTGAAATGGTTTCTGCAGTTTGTACAGACCTCTCCTTCCTCACATTCACATGCCAGCTGCTAACAGCACAGTTCACCTGAGAATTTATTTCATTCTCCTTTCAGTGCATTTGCCTGCACCTGGTGACTTCCACCCTACAGCTCTAGGTAACTCAGTTTTCTTCTTTGCTTGCCCTGGGTTCCCAGGGATGGGTGCAGCTGCGCCCTTGCCATGCAGTGGCAGAGCAGCCTCTTGCTGGCATTTTCATCCTATCAGGAGGATATTGTCATTCATAATCCTAACGTAGCTGGGAGGGGGCAGGTCAGAGAGGCAGCAGCAGGGATAAGGCAGCCCCAAAGCATCAAAAGAACTGCCCTGAGCTGGTGAGTTAGAAAGCCCTTTGTGGGAAGAGAATCAAGATGGCTTTAGGCATCTTCCTTTGATGGTCTTCAAAAAAAGCCTTCTAGTGATGCCTTCTTTTCATTAATTTTAAAAGGACTGAAGATGCTAGTTTTTGGTTCATTGTAGGTATGAACTTACTAGAAGAAATAGCAGCAGTGTGAGGATGTAACTGCCTCCATTTGCCTGATGCAGTTTGGCCTGATGAGAACCACAAGTCCCCAAGCACTGCAATTGTTGCCACTGTCTATATCTCTGAAACTCCATGCAGGGACCTGGAGAGAAACTGCTGCCCACGACATCAGCCAGAGAATTAGTGCCTTTTGCTGGCCTGTACAAATACTGTGTCCCTACCCTGTGCCACAGCTTACCCCCAGGGACACCTCTGTCATGCAGCCCAGCACGATGGAGGGGGCCTCCTTATTCACAGTAGGGCCGTGGCAGCTCCTGGGCTGGGAATCACACCTAAAAGAGATGTCTAGCAGAGGTTGACGTAAACTGTATGATCAACCTAAAGTGATAGAAGGAGAGAAAAATGCAAGTATAATAGTAACATAATCCTACTAACTGCACTTTCTCTTGGGCTTGTAAGGGGACACCAATCAGACTAACCACTAAAAACTCATGAGGGTTTCATATATACAGAGTAAGTGTATGTAATTGGGATTTACCTTGCTGGAAGTCTCACTGACTGCACATACATTTCAGTTGCTTTAAGAGACCCAATTATTTCTTATCTACAGTACAAAGAGACATATTCTTAAGTGGGATAAAACTGACAGTTTCCATGAGCATGAACTTCATGGAATTTGTAGTCCACACTTAAACAATAAATTGCATCTGGTTTATCACAGCTAACAGTAAATATGAAACATACACCTCCTGATGTGAGGGGAATACAAGTACACTGCCTCGCTCCTCCCGATTTAGGAAGTTTTTTTGACTTGATGCCTTAGTTCCATTTAAGTGCCAAGAACATGAAGTAATGTTGGCTTCTATTAATCTTGTTTTGGGGGGCATGACAGTTTTAATGGGAAAAGCTGATAAACATCAGTCTGTGAGTATGGGAGTGGACTGTAACATAAATACTCCTTTCCTGAATGGTCAAAAAGAAAACATGAATGCCCAAGTCTGAGAGTTTCTTAGTGTGAACAATGGTATGTGTATCCCTATATATATATATTCATGCACATCCACATGCATTTTATACATTCCATGGTGTGAAGGGAATGTATTTTCTTAAGGAATCACACTGTGCAGTGTTTGTCCATGTCTTAGCTGCATCCTGAACTAAAATAAAGCTCAATGACCAGCACAAATTTTTAACACTGAAATGATCCCATTCTTCCCCTGATTGACAGGGCACACTTCATAAGGCTTAAAACCAACTTCCTGCAAGCCGGGCAGGGTGACTTGATAAGAAAGTGGAATTTAGGGCAATTAAGTGCAATCTGAGCCATGAGAATATGTTTGCAGACTGCAATTGTACACCAGCTGTTTTCAATGACATTCCAGCCATACAATGAAGATTTTACAAACCGCTTGTATTTAAGGGTTGAATTTTCTGCTATGGGTTGATAATACACTGTTTGAGGGACTGAGTGTTTTCAAACTATGAATGGACATGGGAAGATGAATTAACACTAATGAATAGGAATCAGCTGTTCTTTGAACAGCATATTATGAGCCTAAATTGTCAGTGGAACACCTGTACAAGCAGAATAAACCTGGGATTTATTTTTTTTTCTGGTAGGAAAGACCCAAATAAGGTGAAGAAAACCCAGAGAAAACTCCTGATCTTTTAGCTGTAATACCTTCTTTATGCCTATGCTTTTTGTCTTTTATATAAGCCTTATGTGGGTAGTGGGCAGTAATAAAAATATCTTTGGGAAACAGAAGTGTTTGGGCTTTAAACAAGGTAAAAAATGAGAGGTGTTGCCTTGTGCTAGAGAAACAAAGGAAATGCAAAGGTTGTGGGAGTATTTAGTGTTTCTATCCTCAGCCTTTGTTTTGTAAGAACAAGAACAGAAAATTGAAGTAAACAAAATATTTGGACCTCATCCTGCAATTCCTACATGGGCAAAATTCCCAACAGTCTCGAGGGAAGTTTTGTTTGTGTGGGGAAAGCCGGATCTGGGCCCATTGTTTCCAGTGAGGAACCAGACGTGTTTATTATCTCATGATAGACATCTCATGTGTTTAACAGCTCAGATTCCTCAGACGGAGTCCCTGAATCCGGAAGAGTTAGTGAGTGCCTCACTTCCCCCTCCTTCAAGTGCAGCTAGGTTCCAGATGATTTCAAAACTCACTTTCTTCCCTAATGCTTAGTTTCCTATGACACTCCTGCCTCACTCCTCCTGTTGGATTTAAAGGTCTTGGCTTTCAGCTTGCATATGCATGATAAGAAGGATAGAGCTTTCTGCTTGCTTTCCTTTAGCACTAATGATTAAACAAGATGAAGAGCAGTCAGTGGACAGAAGGCCCAGTGTCTCCCCCAGTGTAAGATTGCCTTTACAAGCATATGCCATTCATCTAGGATAAAATTACTGACTGATGCTTGTGGAGTCAGTCTGTGAATGGAACCAAAGCATCCTTGTTCCTAATGTGGAGGATTTAACCTGAGGATCTCTGGAGGATCTTTAGAGAGAAAAGTCAAAGAATACTGGGTTGGCCAAGGAACTTGAAGGATTGATTAACTGTCTTGAGGTACCTGCTCTGCAGCAGGGTCAAATACAGCTAAGTCATTCCTGATAGAGGATTTTGTTAATATAATATGGAATACTGTTTGCAGATTGCTGATTTTGGACTCTCCAACCTTTATCAAAAAGACAAGTTTCTGCAGACCTTTTGTGGAAGCCCACTGTATGCCTCCCCTGAAATCGTTAATGGGCGACCTTACAGAGGCCCAGAGGTAAGATGGTCAGCTTTTCTGTGGTGGTATAGAGGTGTCTGATGAGAATGTTCTTTAGAGTTAGTCTTAATGCTAATGTTGTTGCACACGTGCATTCACTGGGTTTCTCCCATACTGAAAGTTCTCAGGCTGCCTTTGTTCGCTTTTGTTTGCTTTGCCTGTGGTTAGTCAGATGTTAGATACTGGTTTGCCCATCAGTAGATGCAGCTGTATGAGATGCTGCTCTTGTGGTGCTAAGGCAGGGAGAAGGGTGGGGATCGGCTTTCCTGGGCCTCACACACATTGTCTCTGTGTTTCAGGTTGACAGCTGGGCCCTTGGTGTGTTGCTTTACACTCTGGTTTACGGAACGATGCCCTTTGATGGCTTTGATCACAAAAATCTCATCAGGCAGATCAGCAGTGGAGAGTACCGTGAGCCAACACAGACCTCAGGTACAAAAAAAAGAAGTGAGGGCAATGTATTGAGCTGACAAGTGTTCAGAGTAGAGGGTTTTACCTGGCCCCTTCCAACATGTTTAGGTGTCATATTAGAATGATGAAGGAAAAAAAATCTCTCATTCCCCAGCTGACTTCATCTGCTATCGATTCCCATCAGAGTACAGCATTTGCCGAAAGCCCTTTTGAAATTAAAGTTTTGTAGCAGATACATTTTATTGCCTTGGGGAAGCTGTAATGGGCTCTTTTAACTAGATCTATGACAGTGAAAGGTCTGTTAGTTATTGCAAGTGGAATAGTTCAGACAAGCTGTAAACTGATACAAATACTGGTACAGATCAGTGCTCTAACTTCACTGTGATACATCACAATCAGAGAGAAGATGAATGGTCAGAGCAATGCAGTCTCTTACCCAAGCAGGCAGGCCAAAATCTGAATGAATGCCACTATGTTTGCATTCATTTGTATTTAGGGGATAACACATTAAGCAGTCACCTGACAGAAAAGTATCAAGCCTGGGTCATTGACTCTTTTCATCCTTAAACATCTATGTATATATTATATTTAAATTAATGTTTATCTTGTACCATTCATTTGCTATCCCTTTCATTTTTCTGCCTTCTTGCTCTCTTTATGAAAATATACCTTCAATATATACATAAAACTACATTGTTTATGTAAAAAGTAAATACAAGTCTTTGTATCTGCAGATCATTGAAAAGATCCCAGTTCCCCTTCGCTCTCCTCTGAAGCTTTGTAATTATTAAGAGTTGGTGTGTTGGTCACTACCTTCAGTAATATGGAACTGTTCACTGTCTAATACATTACAAATACAAATTTATTTGATAACTGATAATTAATTTGATAATTTATTTCCCAGGATGAATTGTGTTCTTCTGATAAGTAGCATTCAAATGCATTTTCTAACACTGGTTGTCGGCCAAAGCCTTGCCCCCTTTAACTTCTCCTGTGTAAGAAGTATTATTTTTGCTTGCTTGATTGGCTTCACACTTCCATTTTAAACTGACAGAACTAAGAATGCCCATATTCCAAATATTTTAAGTTCCATTCTTTGTCCATAGATGCTCGTGGTCTTATTAGATGGATGCTGATGGTGAACCCTGAACGCCGAGCAACCATTGAAGATATTGCCAATCACTGGTGGGTTAACTGGGGCTACAAGAGTAGTGTCTGTGACTGTGATGCCATGAGGGACTCAGAGTCCCCATTGCTGGCAAGGTTCATTGATTGGCATCACCGTTCTACTGGCCTCCAACCAGAAACTGATACCAAAATGAAGTGCCTTTCCAAGCCCAAAGGTCCTGAAGTCACACTAGAGAGACAAAGGTCTCTGAAAAAATCAAAAAAGGAAAATGACATTGCACAGTCCAGCCAGGAAGGAGGAGCTGAAAATGCAACCAAACCCACCTCCAAGAGACCCAAAGGCATCCTGAAGAAAAGGAGCAACAGTGAACATCGATCTCACAGTGCAGGTTTCATTGAAGGAGTGGTCAGCCCTGTGCTACCCTCTGCTTTTAAGCTGGAGCAAGAGCTGTGTAGGACTGGTGTAGCCATTAAAAGTGTTGTGGAGGGAGAGGTAACAGGCAAATAAGGCACTAAGNTGCCTGTGGTTAGTCAGATGTTAGATACTGGTTTGCCCATCAGTAGATGCAGCTGTATGAGATGCTGCTCTTGTGGTGCTAAGGCAGGGAGAAGGGTGGGGATCGGCTTTCCTGGGCCTCACACACATTGTCTCTGTGTTTCAGGTTGACAGCTGGGCCCTTGGTGTGTTGCTTTACACTCTGGTTTACGGAACGATGCCCTTTGATGGCTTTGATCACAAAAATCTCATCAGGCAGATCAGCAGTGGAGAGTACCGTGAGCCAACACAGACCTCAGGTACAAAAAAAAGAAGTGAGGGCAATGTATTGAGCTGACAAGTGTTCAGAGTAGAGGGTTTTACCTGGCCCCTTCCAACATGTTTAGGTGTCATATTAGAATGATGAAGGAAAAAAAATCTCTCATTCCCCAGCTGACTTCATCTGCTATCGATTCCCATCAGAGTACAGCATTTGCCGAAAGCCCTTTTGAAATTAAAGTTTTGTAGCAGATACATTTTATTGCCTTGGGGAAGCTGTAATGGGCTCTTTTAACTAGATCTATGACAGTGAAAGGTCTGTTAGTTATTGCAAGTGGAATAGTTCAGACAAGCTGTAAACTGATACAAATACTGGTACAGATCAGTGCTCTAACTTCACTGTGATACATCACAATCAGAGAGAAGATGAATGGTCAGAGCAATGCAGTCTCTTACCCAAGCAGGCAGGCCAAAATCTGAATGAATGCCACTATGTTTGCATTCATTTGTATTTAGGGGATAACACATTAAGCAGTCACCTGACAGAAAAGTATCAAGCCTGGGTCATTGACTCTTTTCATCCTTAAACATCTATGTATATATTATATTTAAATTAATGTTTATCTTGTACCATTCATTTGCTATCCCTTTCATTTTTCTGCCTTCTTGCTCTCTTTATGAAAATATACCTTCAATATATACATAAAACTACATTGTTTATGTAAAAAGTAAATACAAGTCTTTGTATCTGCAGATCATTGAAAAGATCCCAGTTCCCCTTCGCTCTCCTCTGAAGCTTTGTAATTATTAAGAGTTGGTGTGTTGGTCACTACCTTCAGTAATATGGAACTGTTCACTGTCTAATACATTACAAATACAAATTTATTTGATAACTGATAATTAATTTGATAATTTATTTCCCAGGATGAATTGTGTTCTTCTGATAAGTAGCATTCAAATGCATTTTCTAACACTGGTTGTCGGCCAAAGCCTTGCCCCCTTTAACTTCTCCTGTGTAAGAAGTATTATTTTTGCTTGCTTGATTGGCTTCACACTTCCATTTTAAACTGACAGAACTAAGAATGCCCATATTCCAAATATTTTAAGTTCCATTCTTTGTCCATAGATGCTCGTGGTCTTATTAGATGGATGCTGATGGTGAACCCTGAACGCCGAGCAACCATTGAAGATATTGCCAATCACTGGTGGGTTAACTGGGGCTACAAGAGTAGTGTCTGTGACTGTGATGCCATGAGGGACTCAGAGTCCCCATTGCTGGCAAGGTTCATTGATTGGCATCACCGTTCTACTGGCCTCCAACCAGAAACTGATACCAAAATGAAGTGCCTTTCCAAGCCCAAAGGTCCTGAAGTCACACTAGAGAGACAAAGGTCTCTGAAAAAATCAAAAAAGGAAAATGACATTGCACAGTCCAGCCAGGAAGGAGGAGCTGAAAATGCAACCAAACCCACCTCCAAGAGACCCAAAGGCATCCTGAAGAAAAGGAGCAACAGTGAACATCGATCTCACAGTGCAGGTTTCATTGAAGGAGTGGTCAGCCCTGTGCTACCCTCTGCTTTTAAGCTGGAGCAAGAGCTGTGTAGGACTGGTGTAGCCATTAAAAGTGTTGTGGAGGGAGAGGTAACAGGCAAATATGGCACTAAGCAGTCTTCACTGATGCCAAAAAAAGGAATCTTAAAGAAGACTCAGCAGAGGGAGTCAGGCTATTACTCCTCCCCAGAACGAAGTGAATCTTCTGAACTCTTGGACAATAATGATGAGACAGTAAACAGTGACACTTCTCCAGGGGTCACAGAGCCATCCAGAAATGGGTCTTACAGCCATTCCTGCAGGCGTAAGGGTATTTTGAAGCATAACAGCAAGTATTCTGCAAGCAGCACTGAATCAGCTTTGATTAGCCCTGACACACCAACACTGGAGGCCATGGAAGAAGTCATCCTGCCTGGGGATGCATTACCTCGAAGTTACAGTCGCCCTTCCAGTGTGATTAGTGATGACAGTATTTTGTCCAGTGACTCTTTTGATTTACTGGATTTGCAAGAGAACAGGCCAAACAGACAGAGGATACGGAGCTGTGTCTCTGCTGAAAATTTCCTCCAGATTCAAGACTTTGAAGGACTCCAGAACCGCCCACGGCCACAGTATCTCAAACGTTATCGCAACCGCCTGGGGGACAGCAGTTTTTCTCTTCTCACAGACATGGATGATGTGACTCAGGTCTACAAAAAAGCCCTAGAGATCTGCAACAAGCTCAACTAGCAGAAAGAAGGTGGAAAGGGAGGGAAGGGAGTTTTTCTGTGTACCTTTATGATGGAGTAAGCCAGGTCACTGATTTGCTGACAATGGTAGGTTTTGCTTCAAAGGAGCTGACTGTACCTACTAAGCTGAACTCCTAGAAAATTAGTCCCAAAACCATCTCACACTTCTCTAATTTAGTGTCCTGAAAATATTACCTACCTGACCAGAGAAAAAACTTTGGTATACGTGATGAAAGCACATTAGGATCTAGCAGACAAAAGCATATCAAGATTTGATGGCTCCAAGTCAAAGCTAGACAGAATTAAAACTGGAAGTGAAGGACACAAGTTTTGAGAGGTTTGTAATAAATATTAGATTAGCTTTATCAAGAGATTAATTCTTCTAGTCAAATTTGATTAGAAAACCTTTATTTCCCCCTGAAGTTACTCTTCTGGAAACAGTCATTGCACATTGGGAATCTTTGGCTTGCATTATACAGGAGGCCAGTCTAGATTGTCACCATGGTCCCTTCCACCAGGGTAACTTGAGCTTCTGAGTGCATTTGGGGATGGATAATTTGAGAGACTTGACCTAGAAAAACCTCATGAGGAATATGTGGACAAGTGGTGCAGCTGACATTCAGATATGACCACTCCCAACTGCCGTTGCTCTTCAGTGAGCAGGAGGCCCTAAAATTGTTTCCAACTACTGCTCCTACCAGCAAAGAACAGAGTCACAGAAATTATAATGGGAACTGGAAGGAATGCATGTTATCAAGCAGCTTAATGATCTTTTAAGGCTTTTCAGCTCCTGTGTTCTATTTGTGACTCTTTCAAATGGCCAGCTAGATGAATGTCCAGACAGAGATGGATGTAACAAAACAATCTCGAAGGTTAACTGACTCTTCAATCTTGAATTCAGTTCAGTCACTGTCAGCAAATGGTGCCACCTTGCTTGTAGTATTTGAGGGTGACAGGTAATTTGTGACCAGAATGTTAGGTAAGGAAAAGGCTGTAGCATGTAGGAAATGGATAGAGGTCAGAAAGTTAGTGAGAAGATGCCTTTCTCTGAATGAAAATGTTTCTAGGTAGGTAGTAATGGAGCAGAAAGAATTGAGTGATGAAATGATAATGGTAGATTTGATAAGAGTTAGCATAAAATTGTGGGCCTCTCTCTGTAGTGTAACTGGTACTGCATGGGCAATGATACCAGTCTGAAAAATAAGAGAAGGTTTTATGTTTGTGTTCTCAGACATATCTAACTATTCAGACTGAAGGCTTAAACTCCCATAAAGGTACCACATGGGTCTACTGGATTACCTGAATGTAAGCCTATGTCAGAAAGGCACTGTGTGTTTGAGAGGCCTGGGCAAACTGGAATCTTAAGGCCTATTTCAGTCTCATTTCCATGAGCACATAGTCCCTGGCTTTCCTAGAGGTGCACTGGTGCAAATAAGCAGCTGCTTTTGGCCTGTGATGTCAAATGATCCACAGCTGCAAAACTTGTATCTACACACATACCCAGAGCAGCAAGCTTTGTTCTATCTCCTACCCTGTAACTGGAACTGAAGGCAGAGGTTGTCCCACTGTGTCCAAAATCCTACCGATCATGTGGAAATGGAATAGAGCTCCACTGGAGTTTCCCCGGGAATCAGGGAAAACCCCAGAAATCATTGATGGGGAGCTATTTCACTTGAAGATTCCTTATTCAGTATATCATGGTACTTAAGTCTGACTGCCAGTTCCTTTGAAAAATCAAGTGGGCTGCCTAGCATAAAGGGGAATTAACTTGAATTTCCTAAATCAGTTCATCTGACTCTATGGAGAACCTTTTCTTATTGAGAAACACTGGACCAAATTTGGCTCTGGAGTAAACAGCATCAGTACCATGAAATCTATGAGAGACGTGTGCTCTCAGGTGGTCAAGTGAAATTTGGCTCACTGTCCATTTCATAGAATTATAGAATGGTTTGTGTTGGAAGGGACTTTAAAGATCATCTAGTTCCAACCCACCTGCCATGGGCAGGGACATCTTCCACTAGACCAGGTTGCTCCGAGCCCCATCCAATCTGGTTTTGAACACTTCCAGGGATGGGACATCCACATCTTCTCTGGGCAACCTGTTCCAGTGCCTCACCACCCTTACAGTGAAGAATTTTTTCAATTTAAACAATTTGCTCAGGAAGGGCATTTGCAGGTCATTTCTTTAGAGATGTGTACCTTTCTGTATGATACTCAGACATCTCATCTTCTCACAGGCCCTGCATGTGCTCTTTTAACCCATCTGAAACCAACACCATGTTTTGCAGTGTACTGAGTTAACAGGTTTACTGTGATGCATTTTAAAACAACTCAATGTAGTTTCCATGACCTTTCTGAAATGAGGGTGTGCTTTGCAGCCACAGCTTTTAACTTGTGCTCCAGAGTGTGAGAGCCAGGCCCTCGGTGGGTGTAAATCAGCACTGTCCCTTTGACAAGATGGAGCATCACTCTGGTGGGGTTATGCTGATTGACACCTTCCCTGCAGATCTGATGCTAAACCTTAAAGGGATTTATAGAGGTTTTGGGATGAAGGAAACTCAGCTGGCTTTGGCAGGGAAGTGAGGAGCACCCCGAAGGCTCATGTCTCCTGAAGGCTTTTGCTCAGGCCTGCGTCCTTGTGTACAAATGTGAATGAATGAGTGACTGCTTGCTGCCAAACTGGAAATGTTACGTAGGGATTTACTGGCATGTTACTGGCATGTTACATGTTTACTGGCATGTTATCATTCCTAGAAGAGAAGAAAAAAAAACTTGACTGCACATTGTTATTATTAGTGTTGTGATTTTTATTTAATTTTTTTTGTAATACAAAGTTGACTTTTTTATTTGAATTTGTCTTTTTTTTTTTTAATTTATTGGTCTGAAAGCCATTTCAAAGTTATAATAATATATTTGGTGTAATTTANATTTCCCCCTTTTCTTTTTCACTGTACATCAACATAAACTGAGGCCAAACGGTAATGAACTTGTCATGCAGAAATACAGCAGCATCTCAGCACATTGTACCAAGTTGTTTATGCAAAGCTTCTTGGCTCGTTTGTGCATTTGAATATAATGTGGGTGGCCATGGACTACTGTGCTACGAAGCATTTGGCACTGCAAAACAGCCAAAGCTTCCAGCTACAGAAATGTTTGGTGTAGAAGAATAGCTGACTGGTGTTTCTCTGCTGGGAATGAATGAGGTTTGTGGGCCAGGTTTGCTGCAGGTGAGAGAGAGCAGGCTGGATGACCAGGCTTGGCACAACTAATTTGTAGCCCAGAGACAGATGGTCACCGTTCTTTCCACTCTCTGATGGGCAGAGGAACACTTTACTGACAATGTTAATGTTCCTATTGGTATGACTTAGGGTTGATTTGGGCAAAAAAAAGAGTGGTGGCCATCTGCTGCTGTCAAATGAGGGATGGTTTCAGTCAGATGGCTTTGAGCAGCTAGCATAATTGGCTGGTGAAAGGGAAAAAGGGAGTCAGTTTTCATTTTTTTTTGAGTCCCCTTGATAACCAAAAGGCTTTAGATTGTTTTTCTTGGAAAATATGTGGGCATCATAAGGGAAACTGGGTGTTAGGTATCCTGTGTGTGCTGGGGACTTGTTAAAATAAAGGAAATGGTTGGCAATGTCCTAATGTTGGCTCTGAGCAAGACACCATTAAACTTCACTCTTGATGCAGTCAGCCAAGATACCTGTGGTTGTATATTCTGCTTTTTAAATTACAGGCGTTTTAGATTAGGATCCAAGGTTTGGATATCATGCAAAAAAAAGCTTTCATTTTTCTAATTTGTTTTCTTTCTTGAACTTTTCAAAGCAAGAAGCCATGGCTGTAGGTGCTAGATTTATTCATTATGATCACTTGAAAAACAGTGGGAATAAAGGGAAAAAACAATGATGCAGAAAGGCAAACAGCCATTAATACATTACAAAAGGAATTATTAGCTGCTGGATACTAGTTGAGTCAGAAAGTGTAAGATACATATACAAAGTCAGCGTGCTTGTTCTTGTACCTGAGGTGAATAAGGTCTGTATGGCTGCTGTATGGTGGAAAATGTAACCCAAATCTCTTCTGTAATATCAATTATGAAACAACAACTGTATTTTAGTTATTTATTTATTTATCTAGTTCTTTCTTTCTTTCTTTCTTTCTTTCTTTCTTTCTTTCTTTCTTT